>VZRL01001768.1:820167-892187 GCA_013397895.1 Origma solitaria
CGCGGTGTCCCCTGGCAGGGGGAGGGTCCCGGTGATAACGCGGTGTCCCCTCGCAGGGGGAGGGTCTCGGTGACTAACGCGGTGTCCCCTGGCAGGGGGAGGGTCCCGGTGATGGCGGGGTGTCCCCGCTCGGGGCCGGGCATCGTGGGGATTTCCCTCCCCGCCTCCCCGCCCGCCCCCGCGGCGCCGGGATGCTGTCCCCGCCTGCCGCGGGGAAGGGGCGCGGTGGGAGCGCTGTTTCTGCCCCATTTAAAGCAGCGCTGCCCATCGTGCCCCGCAGGGTCGTGAGCCCATGGGTGCGAGGGGCTGGCATCCCGCGGCACCGCCGCCACACGCTGCATTTTGCCGTCCCCGGGACGGCGCAGCTCCGGCCGCGGGCTAGGCTGGCGTTCCGGTGTTCATCTCCGGCTCGTAATGAAGCCCCGCGCTTCGAAAAGATGGAGATAAAAATAAAATAAAATAAATAGATGGAGCCGGCGGGAGGGAGCATCCCGCGCGCAGATAGCATCGGGGGGTGATGAAGAATTGAACTGCGTGTCCGCTGTGCAAAGGGCAATTCCGCACCGCACCGCCCGTGCCGGCGCTGGGTTTGGCCCCTTGGCTTTCTCTTTGCATAAAGGATTAGCGGCGTTTGAACACGTTCTGTGGGATGTATTTATGTAACAGCCTTTCCACCTGCTCACACAGCCGTGCCGTTTTAAGCCCTACTCCTCGTTGTTAATGCAGATAACCCAGCGTGTCACTCGGGTGTCCCTTGCTCAGATTCTGCCCGGTGTGTGATATAATAGCCCAAAGATGTCATTAATTCACTGTCTGTTTGTTCCCAGACGTGGGTCCTGCTCAACAAACAGGCAGAGGTTGCAGTTATATGGGACCCCAAATTACTGAGATGGAAGAAAGGCAGCCCAAAACAGCCATGGCCTCATTTTGCTCCTGTAATTCCCCCAATCCATCCACCATTCCCCTCAATGGCATTCTCTGAGCTGCCCAAATCCTTGTATTGCCTTTGCCTGCTTTTGCACGGAGTTCATTTAACTTCCTCTGCATGGAGAGGCTTGGTCCTGAACATCTTTAGTGCAAGAGAGTTTCAGCCTTAAGTCATGAAATGCAGGAAACTAATTCACATTTAATGTATTTACTTATGTGCTTTCTTGGGGCCTTTGAAGGGCCATGTCCTTCAGGAAAGTGTTCATAACTATTAATACTGCACATTGCTACAAAACAGCCATCAGGACTGCAGTAGGAATCCAATCCACTTTACTACATGATTATTGCTGGAGAATCAATGCCAGGGAGGCTTTGTTAAACCTATCTGTTCAATATACGCACTGTGCATAAAAGGGAAGCCTTGAACTCTGAATTAACTGCTAAGCAGTAAAACTTTTATTGGCTGTGTTTGCGGAAGAACAGAGGCATAAGCTTCTGCACTAACCTCATCTACAGATAGCACACCAGTGCTAGATTTGTTGCAAGGAGTATGACTGAAACCCAGAAAACCCAAGCGTGTGACTGGCCATGGAGAGAGCACTTAAAATGTTACTTTAAAAGAAATCTTTCTCCCTTGCACACCTCATTTCATTAATTTTCTGGCAGAGCTCGGTCAACTACTTATAGTTTGGATTTTAAAAAATGTTATTCACTCTCAGGAAACAAAGCTAAATTGTGAAATCTCCATATTAAACTGGTGGTGGTGGTGGTGAAGGATGTCACCTTCCTTCGAGGACACTCAGTCTTCTGTTGTCAAATACTTGTATTCCTCTGGTTTGTGTCCCCAGTGACTGAATGTGTGCCTACACCCTTGCTAGGTGCGCACAGGAATAATCTTTGTTTTTATTAATAGACAGAAATAGCCTCATAATTCGTGTGAACCAGGCCAGTCACGAAACAAGGAGCACTAGTTACAAATTAAACAAGATTTGTTCTGCTGCAGCTATCTGCTTGCAGTGTTCTGTTTCTCCAAAATGTGTGAGCTGATGGTGATTTATGAAGCATAAATACTTCAGATTGATGTTTTTTTTAAAAACTAGACCCAGCTTGCAGCTGGCTGCTGAACAAAACTTGCTTTGACTCTTAAACTGAATATGAACTATAGTGATAAACAGCAAGAAAAAGATTTTAGCCTACATTAAGCTGCAACCCAGCAGGAGGCACAGCACAGTCACTGCACTACAAGATATTCTCGAAGCAAACCACAATGACCCTGAGAACATCCCAATTTCTTATCCATCCCATCCCTACATCAGGCACAGCAGGTGCCCTCAATGCTATCTATTTTTTTAAGAGTGACTGCAGAAGAGAGAGAACTGATCCCACCCCGATGGAGGTACGTATCGATCCTTTTAGGTGCTAACTCAGGTTCTCAGTACTTTTCTCTCCCAAAGATTGTTTTCTCTTTGAGCCACCTGCAGCCAACTTTCAGTCCACAAAGATGTTCACAGCCAGAAAGAGCAGCACAGCTGGTATTGGCTTTTCTGGAGGTTACCACCCTTTGCCAGGATGCGTGCAAGCGTCTTACCTGCCTTGGGGCAAAATCTTGCAGCTCATGGGAAGCTAAGCTTAAAAAACCTGATTTTTCTATCAAAGCAGGTAAACTTCATCCTACCAAAAGGATGTGGAAAATAGCAAACTTACAACAAAAAGGGACATGAAAAAAAAACCCAAACAAGAGGTAGTAGCAACTGAAGCTGCAGAAGCTGTTTTTTCCTGACTGTTTCCCAAGAGATGTAACTCTTCTGGGATCTTAAGGACTGAAAAACCAAATACTTGTCCTTCCTCTAGTTGGTGCCCCTAATGACTGTCATGTCTCCTATAATGAAACATGGGAAAATTAATCTAAAAATTTCTAATCATGGTGCTTGCTCAAGAAGTTCCACTTAAAACTAAATTTCACAAAATATCTTATTATTATAATTGTTAGAAAACTAAGGATGTTTACTATTAGGATGTTACATTTCTTCATTCTTTAATCATTTAAAGTAGTTTTTTTTTTTGTTGTGTTTATAACTTTTGGGGGCAAAGTCCTTTTTTCAATGCTTAGCATTAGTGTCTAATAAATGAATACAAATATAAATACTTTCCCATAAGTCAGAGAACAAAAGTCACAGCTTTTTTACTTTTTCTTCACTGAACTTCTTCCAAAATGTTGTAATTCCATAGCCCTCCTCTGTCTGCTATTCACTATTTTAAGTGACTTAACCTAATCCAGAATTATGATGAGAAAAAGAAATTTGTACCATGTGGAAGTGCATAATTTGTTTCTGAGACAATCTCCATGTATATATATGAGTACCTCATGGGAAACTTAAATCTGCATAAGTCACTTCTTAATTACTAGAGCCCAATCCAGAAACAATGAGACAATAATTTTGGGTAATTTCTGTGGTAAAAGAATATTTTAGCTGGGCCAGAGGAAGATTTTGTGACACCTTTGCTGTCCACTGAGCAGATCAGATGTACACAAATACTTCAGAACCACGTTACTTAACAATGAAAAATGGCCATTATTTTGTGTTATTACTAATGAAATTAGGACTCCTGGAGATCTGAAAGATTCCTAAGAAAGCCAAACCTAGAACATTTAAACACCATACAGAGAAATTTGCCTAAAGTACCTGGAAGAAGCATGTTGTCTGTGGACCAAACATCTATTCTCTTACCCTTTATAACTTTAATGAGGCTGGTTACTGATTAAATGCCTCACTGTTGAAGCCATGAAACCACTGATTGTTATTGCTACCTTATATATAAAGGGGTGTATTTGAGAGAAGAAAACTTTGGTTTATATTTCTTCCTAGGATGTACTAAATAGCCCAAATGTAGTGCTACCTGTAAGTGATACAGTCTTTTGTAGGACACAGGAAGCAGAGCTCTGATTCCTTGTAAATCCATGTGAGGAATTTGCAATGAGCTCTGAAACCAGGCAAGGGTCTCAACCCAACACACAAACGTGAAATAATTTTGTGTGTTTTAAGAAGGGTTCAAAGGATGTTGAATAAAGCTTTATTATCTTTCATAGCTCAGACACAAAATCAGGAACAGCTTGGCAGACAGTTTTCATTTTGGTGTTACTTACACTCAGATTAGTCACGGGACATAAACCTGGTGTGGGCTCAGATCCACTGACATCTAACATTAAGACATTTCTGAATGAACAATATTTCCAGTTTTCCATTGCTTAAGTCTGTAGACAACCAGAGGCTTAAGCAAGAACTGCCAGCCAAAGAAACACTAAAATCCAGCCTGACATGGCATTGGGGCAGTTTTTTATACTTTAACAATTACAGCCCACGAAACAACTTATTCTTTCAGAGATATAAATGAAGGGCTATTTTAACTCTTTCTTTTACTGTCTTTACTTCTGTTAGCACTTTTTTCTTTTACCACTCCTTTTCTCTCCCGTTTGACTGTTTAAATCTGGGTCACAATGGGGAAAAGCCCTTCTGTTCCCTTCCTTTTCTGCATCCCAAATTCCCTGTGCGTGGATCTATGATCTGTACCCAGATGCAGAGCACAGCTCTTGGCTATAGATTTAGTACTAAAGAAACTCCACAGTCATGGAGGGTTTTGTTAGAGAAACCAGAACCAAGACTGAAAATATTTTACTTATTCTGTGCATGCCAACACAGATGCATATGGCAATGGGAATTTCCCATCATCAATGGATTTGTCTGCTATTCCACATTCACCGTTCATGGTCTCTTTCCTAAGTAGCTGTTTGTACTCTGATGAACAGGAGAAACTTCAGGCAACAAAATTCCAAAGAAATTACAAATCTCAATCATCGTGATGCTGCCATGCACATCTTAATTGCCCTGGATATCATATTTAAAACATTTATAAAAGCAAATCATTAATGCTTCTGTTTAGTTACTGTGCAGGTGCCTACAATTGGCTCCTGATTGTGCCTAATTAAACAGTTCTAAACATCAATGCATCAGCGAGTTTCAGCACTTGCTGTCTAACGAAGTTGTGTCAAATATTTCAGCTGGGAATATTTTTGGGGTGAATGTATGTGCTTGGGGCCATCTGGTGGAGAAAACCACAAGGCACTGGAGGTGCTGCTGCCCATCCCGGGGCAGGGACAGCCCTGGACATTCCTGAGCATCCCACGCCTCCAGGACAGCCAGCCCAGCCAGCCTGACTTGTTTCAAAATGTGTCCTTTATAACTCTTCTACACCACGAATTGACAGGGGCATATTTTCAGGCAGCAAACCATTGCCCGTAATAATCAGCATCTTGGGGAAATTTGATTAGTCTAAACAATTAAATTCGTGTACACATGAAACTGATATAAATTATTTATGAGCCAATTGACATTTGCAGCACTGGTGGTTTTAGTACTCCTTCCACTGTGTGTATTGTTATGGGGTTACAGTTGTAAAAGTATTCATGCTCCCATAATAAACTTGTGATAAATTCAAGTCTTTAACCTTTACAATATTTAGTGCTCGTGTGCAGTATTTAGCAGGAAACTGTGACTTAAAGCAGACATCTGCTGTCTTTAATCCTGAGCAACGCTTCATGCCAAGAATGGCCTTATTGACTTCAATGAAATGGTTGTGTAATTACTTTTTTCTCTTTTTCTTCTTTTCTTTTTGGTCTTCTAAATGTAGTAGAAACTTGCCAACCATTGCTGCAGCCATTTCAAATTACTCTTGACCTGAAAGGGAACATAGCAATGCAGAATAATTAAATTGAAGAGGTAAATGGAAGAACAGGCTCTACATGAGTAGAGCAAAACAAAATGAAACAGCCAATTGTCTTGGACAGGAGTGAGCTGCAAAACAAACCCTCCAAAGTTTGGACATGGCCTTCTGGTTTAGTACTGGGTACAATGAAGGACTGTTTGTTCATGTTTCACTTGGATTCTTGGAAACCACTAGCCATTTCTCCTGGATTCTATGTAATAAAGCATTTCTAAGCCGTTCACAGCAGGAATTTGTTCTAACCCAATTTTATTGGAAATGGCCCCAGGAAGGCTGAAATGGGATAGGACAGAGCGTTAATACAGTTCCAGCCTGCATTCCCTTTCAGGATGCCATTTGTTTCTCTGCTTTGGGAACGGCACACTGTGACTGCACAGGATCTGCATCCCCAGCCTGAAGAACACCGAATTTTGGTGGCTGTGCTCACTCAGTGGTACCCGAGAGCGTCAAGAACAACGAGCCAGGGCTTTCCCAGCAGGAATCACGTCTTGCTGCTGTTCTGGGGGCTTCCTCAGCCACTGAAGGTGTCAGTGATCTGTAGGAGAAGAAAATCAGATTTTCTGCTTGATGGGAATGAGACCAGTTCCTAAGTTGTAGCTGTAAGTGACTGCAAAAGCAATTTCCGAACCCAGGGTGAGGAAATAACACCAGGGACCTAATTGCTCTTTAAATTCTGTGATGCTGTGAGATTGGGTGCATTGTGGCAAAAGGAGCAACTCCCTTTTTCTTCACATTGATATCTTACCTTACTGCAAGCTGAACTGCCCTGTCAATGACTGCAGGAGTGGAAGTGCCCTTAATTCCATGGCTCATTGGGATACATTGATGATGTTTTGGCAGACACACAGCACATGTCAGAGGAGGTCAGAAACATCCTGGTTCAATACCAGTTTCCATGACTGCCGCTGAAGGCAAATTAAAATTAGACATGAACATTTCATGGTGTTTGGAACTGAGGCGGCAAAACTTTTTCCCCAACTCGAGCCCTGGAATTCATTCTTTGCAGCTCTCATTAAGTCATAATTTATGTGCTTATTTAAATACCAAAGTCATTTCTGTCTGGCCCATCTAGCTTGATGCAGACTACTGTCAAATGAAGATACTTGGTTTAATTTGTATCATTTTCAGTACATAATAAAGGATATAATTTACCAGTGCTCAAGAAGAGGAAAGACAGAGAAAGCATTGAGGCGTATTCACTTCTATATGCCTGGAAAATGCATGCACAAATTCATTATTTGCTGAAATACAGGCTTGGAGCTTATTTTTGCACTGTGACAGCCTCATTTTCTTTGCCTTCTATATTATCTATATTTAAAAAATCAGCAGCTCTGCAATTTGAGTAGGCTAAGGATCTGATTGTGTCTGTATGTGTGTGTGTGTGTTACTGCTCATTTTGCACATCTTGCTGTAGTTCCTCAAAGTAAAGACTACTAATTAATTAAAAGGTGATTGAATCCCAATTACACCATCAAGCAGTCAGTGTTCCAGGCCACTTTGGTCATTAATTAGCAGGGGAAGTGTGCAGCATTCCTGCAATAATCCCACAGTTCTGGACACCGTGATCTGTTAAATCCAAACGCATTTCTCAAGGTGAGCCAGAGACTGCTGACCATACCTAAGTGGAAAGTGATAACAGCTGTTGATAATGATGGAATCAAATCACAGGCAGCTGATTTAGATTAGCTCTCCCGAGCTCGCTGCCATCAGCGTGGATTCTGGTCACTGCTTGTCTCACCAATATTTAGGTTCCATTTTATGAGGGAACTACGTCTCCTCTCAGAAGCAGAAATGAGAAATTTCTGCTACTGGGCAACGTTCCCTCAGAAAGCCAAAGGCAAATATTAAATATTTATTTGACTTTTTAAACATATTATGCAATTTTATGCATCGATTTCTAAATAGAGATAATTGAACAAACTCGAGCAAAATCAGTTCATGCATATTTTACTTTTTTAGAACTGCAGACAGATTTTAATCAACTGGTTTTAAATAATGAGCTTTTATACTGTTTGAGGGTAGAAAGGAAGCTGTTTAACATCACGCTGCACCAGCACTGCTGTGTGTAAATATTGAACTGCAGAACTACTTTGGGCAAAATGATGCCTTTCTGCTGTGCAAGAACCCACAAAAGGATCCTATTGTGGATTCAGCCACAAATTACATGGTTTTGAAAAGGATATCAACTCCAACAAAATTAAATTGTGCAATTCCTATAGACTTCCATCTTGACTGAAATTAGTTCAGTGCATTTATCATAATCAATGTGGAGTCACAGGAATAATAACGATTAGCTAATTATTCTTGGGGTTTAGGGAAAAACCTAATATTTCTCTCAACGTTTAGTTTCTGCAGACAGAAAAGAACAGAGCATCTCTGTTGGCAGTTCAGCCCTCAAATAAAACAAGCTTTCTGTTGAGGTTTCCAAGGCTTTTAGTGGAAGACTTGACATGTCCTGTGCTCTAATTTGCTCTAGAGGGAATATTTAACTCAACCCCAGTGGCAGAGGGCTACAGGAAAGCTGTAGGTTCTTACCAGAGTTAAGTCCCAGGCTCTTTTACTGGGTTGGCACTAAAACTGCAAAGATATACATTAGCTAAAATGCTTTCAAATCTTCAGGAAGGCATTTAATTAAGCACACTGAAAAATCCCTGTATAAGGAATAAAGCTCTCTTTTTTTTCCTTTAAGATGACTTCAATGATTATTCCAAGATACATTTTTTTTCTATTTCTTACTGAATTTTTTATTTAAAAGAATACTACAAATAAAAGAGAATTGCTACTTTTAGAGAGACATGAGAAAACCCAATATCTTCAAGTGTCTATTTACACATTTTTTTCTTGAATTATTCATCCGTCTTTGGTCCCCAGTGTTGTTAATAATAATTTTTGAATATGGTGAGCAATCAGTTTTGCTAGATTTGTATTGAATATAACAAAAAAGGCAAAAAAAGAGAATACATGAAAACATCTGACTACTTATTAAGCATTAAAATTGTTACAATAATTTCCTTTTTTCAAGATCCTCCGTCTTCTCATCTTGTCTTCCAGTCTTGTAGTTTTTGGCTCTCAAAACTCATATTGTCTTGTCTTGTTTTCTGCTAGTAGAAAATATTGAGTATTCTCTGAATAATGGACATGAAATATCCGTTATTTGTATATACCAAAATAGAAGGCTACCTGTAGTAAAATAATGAAAAAAGTACTTTATTTTTTTTAGGTGGTTCCAAAACTGTGGCTCCAAATTTTGCCCAAAATTCATTAAATGTGGACATGGTTTTTCTGTATTTTTTTGGCATTCTATCCAAGTTTCCTGCACTCAGGTGCAATAAATTGAATTAATGCATTCTTGGAACCAAATAAAAAGGTCATTTATACTTAGTTTTCATCCTCTGTGATTTTTTAATTCTCTTTTATCATGTTTCTTCTGATTCTCCCCTTTCCTTCTTCTTCTTCCCCAACCTATTTTGCTTTTTTTCTTCCTTCAAAGAGTTACCACCTTCTCCCAGCCCCATTTTCTTTCTCTGGATATTCAAAACCTATTTTCTGGACTGCAGTAGAGGTCTTGATGGCAAAAGGAGATGAATTGCCAGCTGATGTTTCAATGCTGGTATTAACATAGTTAATAGGAGCGATCCTCTTCGTGCTCAAGCACTGGAATTGAGACAAGTTTAGATTTATCGTGGTACAAAAATATCAAAGCATGCTCACATCAATATAATCCCAAAATAACCTCAATTCCTCATTACTTCTGAGGGAACTATGACTTGCCCTCCTTTGTCATTTTCTGCAACTGTAAAGAGCAGCTGAAAGGCTCTGGCTCTAATTCCTGCTGGAGGCAGTGGGAAAAGAAATTCTTCAGATTTAGAGTTGCAAACAAAGGGTTTAGCAGTGGAGTGGAGAAGGCCACATTTGAACAAGAAAATAATCTGGTGATTTGTTTCAGTGCTGCTTTCAATCCATGGATTTGGGCTGAGAATTCTCATCCCTGCTTCCAGGACTAGGTCCTTTATATCCTGGCCCAGAAAACTTGTTTGGGTTTATTATTTCCTTGTTTTGAAGGAAGCATCTGGATATATCATGAAGATAATATTTCATGGTATATTATGATGTCAGGGTATAGATATTTATTTTTAATGAGAAGACATTAGCTGTGCATGGGCACAGCACTGAAGCATCAGTGGCCTCTGAAATACTGGAGTGTTTCCACCTGTTAGTGCAGTTTTACATAAAAATTGTAAGTTTTAATTATTGTGATCATTTGATTAGCAACTTTTTGAGAAGAGCACTAAGATCTGGGTTTACAAGGTTTAAATGTAAATGTACGTAACTAAAACATAATCTCAGTTTACTTTAAACTGTAAAAATATAGTGATGGAATTTTATAGTGATGGAAAGATCTGGCAAATATAGAACAAATACATTGTTTTATAGGAACAGAAGGTACAGTTTTTTCACCTGCAAGTACTCCCAGGTCATGAGCGCTGGATATTTGCTCAGAATTTTCCTTTCAGTGAAGGACACAATAGTTTTCTGCAACTGTATGAGCTTCACAGACCTGGCAGAAAGAGAAATTTGTAATTTTGGTTTACCAGGGATGTTTTAAGGGAAGTCCTGTGCTGGAGGCCTTCAATCTCAAAAAAACAGGGAGTGTGCTCCCTGCTATAATCATGACGATCCAAACCATGGAATCATAGAATAATTTAGGCTGGAAAAGGTCACTGAGCCCAACAATTAACCCAGCACTGCCATACCCACCGCTAACCCATCTCAGACTCAGGATGCAAAGGAATCCAAAGCTCCCGCAAGGGAGAAATCCATATTTCTTAATTGTGGCACAGAGCTGCATCTCCTTTTGAATTTTCCGTGCCTTTCACGCTATCCAAAGAATCAGAGCGATATTAAACTCCTGTCAAGAGAATAGGAAAGTAAGGCTGAAGCTTCAGGAGTTTTGCTTCTTGACAACAAACCTATTACGGCAGCTTATTTTGTATCTAGAGACAGCAAATAGGGCTCAGAAAGAGTGTGAGCAGCCAGTCTGATTGCTTAAAGTGTCTGATTCTCCCTCTGAAGTGTAAAGAGCCTCGAATAAAGAAATGCCAACAAAAGAATACAGAGGAATCAAAATCAGGTATTTCTTCCAAAATTGTAGCTCTGTGTAGATGGTAATGACACATGCAGATAAAAACGAGAGTGTGAGAGAGGAAAAAAGGCTTTAGTTCAGCTCCCGAGTTGCAATTGGTTATTGCCATTACGTTTTACAACTTTGATTGTGTTATCCAGCCCTTTTATAAAGCTCTTTCTGCGGCAGTCTGACACTTTTGATGCTCAGGAGATTAAATATAGAGAAAACCAGTCCTGTGCACAGTGGGCACCTGTGTTACACCAACACCTTGCAGTATTTACATCAATATTTTAAAATTTAGAACACTTTCTTTACTCAAATTAGGGTTTTTTTCAAAACAGCTGCAAGATGAAAAAGACAAAAAACCCCAAAAAGCTTTTTCCTTTGAAGGAAATACTGATTTCAAAGGCACACAAAGCCATCACAGTTTCAACTGAGGTGAAGATAACAATTCCTAACAAAAGCATCACAGTCTAAGAACAGGAAATCTTAGGAATCATTAAAAGAATTGCATAAATATTAAATAACTTGAATATTATGGAATGTATTATATACACTACTTTGCATATATATTTATTATGAAAGCATTAGCTCAAGTTGCTGAATGAATCAAACCTTGTCATGCCATTTGGGAAAGCTAACAATTATTTCATTTACTGTTATTTCCTGCGACATGTCTGTAGTAAAATCACTGCCAGGGTAAACACCACAATATCTGCTATTAAAAAAGTCCATTTTGCATTGCCTCTGATAGGACAAAGGCAGCAATGACATTCAGTGCTATTTCAAATCATAATTCAAATCCTGGGTATTTCCTTCTCTTCAAAAAGTCCAAAAGATCTGGGTTCTAGAGAAGGAGTTGCACAAGCCACATTTTATCCCTGCAAGACTGTGCAACTAAATGTGGGGATCACTTTGAAAGTGAAAGTGGGGTGGGAACTTCATGGGATGCTGAAACGATTTTGTATTTCATAACATTTCTCGAGGAGGAAAAAAGGACACGGCTCAGAAACTCACAAATTATTCATTTCAGGATCAGGCAAAAATGGAAAATCTTGGGACTAAGATGCTGTGCTCGTATCAGTGGAGCCTGTGAAAAGAGAAAAACAAGTTCCATGGTAAATAAAGGGGATCCCAACAGAGCCAAACCTCGATGCAATACCTGTGCTCATCTTTGCGCTGTCCTGGAGTTCTTTCCATGAGCAATGCCTGGGGGGAGGTTTTGCAAAAAGAACAATATTCCAAACCTTTGTAGCCTATGGATATGTGTTTATAGGGAGCACAGCCTGCCAGGAGTGGGGTTTTGTGTGGAATGGTGCTGAGCGCTTGGTGTCTCTTTGTGAGGTTGTTCTAGGCTGGACCTCTGGACTGAATGCCTGTGAGGGCATTCAATAAATGATTTTCTAATTTAAAAGGAAAAGATGAATAGATGAGTAACCAGTTTATGGTTTAGGTGCATCTTCCTGTTAGTTTCATCCAAATAAATCTCAGTTTCTGCGCTCTGAGACATGACATCAACCAAAAGGAGGTCAGTGGAAGTGACCTGGAGGTTCTCTCAAGAAGAACACTCCTGGTGCTGACACACTCCTGAGGGCATGGCTTTGGACACTGACCAGGAAAAGGTTATGTGCCCATTCCAGCTTTCAGGTTCCCAAATCCCAGAGACAATTCATCAGTCCTTGGGCACATTTCACACCCTTTTGCTCTGACATGGAGCTTTGCCAACTCCATCCACTCTTCCACAAAAAGCAGGCAAGGTTCCAGAGAGACAATGGACTGTCCAACAGAGCTGATTGTTCATTCACAATCTGCTTCTCTAAATCCCTTTTCCTGTATTTATCTGTTGACCAAATGAGAGTATAAATTCTAAAATAGGTGTCTGAGAGAGATGGAGTGATTATTTGAAGACTGTGAAAAAGAAATGTTTTTCATCATTTATATTTGGGCTTCCTATACTTTGTTTTTACAGTGGTTCAATTCTGAAAGGAAGACCCTTCACTAGTAAAGAAGAGCCAAGAAGCTGAGCAGGAAATGGAATATTCCAGTGTTCCATACAGGCTAATTCCTATTTTCCATCTAACCTTATGCAAACATCTTGGTAAATGTCTGGCACTGTATCTGCACCAAAAACTGAGTAACAAAAGGGGAAGGAGTTCTGAGGGATTGATATAGATGTCCTGTTGATCATCTAGTTAGATCTAAAAAAAATAACCCCAGAAATCTTTGGTGTATGATGGCCAGAGAAATGTTTGAGAATGACACAAACAACAACTATCATTATCTCTTCTGCAAAAGGGAAAATCACACCCAAGTGCAGAGAGAGGTTAAAGTGACAGGTCAGCAGTGGCTCAGGAGACAAGAGGGAATCTCTCCGAGAGGTTTAGCTAAAGCCCTGGGATTGAGGGTCCAAATCCCTGAAAGAAGATGAGAGCAAATGCTGCACTAATGAGCTCTAATGCCAATTATAAACAGCATCCTCTGCTTGGGCAGGAAACTGCATGTGGCAGGTGTAAGCAACACGAGGGCTTTTTAAATCATCTGGATTTGTTCCACAGAGAAAAAAAAAATACATCCTTATTATTTCTTTTTATGAGATGCACCTCTGGTACATTCTGCTTAATGATCAGTGCAATATAAAACATCAGTCACTGCTGCACAAAGGAGCACAAACAAGCCGTGTTACTTGGCTGATTTATTCCCAGGGTGGCTGCAAGGGAGAATGTAGGAAATGCCTCTTCCTTGCCCTGTTGGAAGCTGCGGATTACAGTAAGCATATTTTCAATATTTACTCAGTGCCTCTCGGCTCGGGGCTGGTGGTGTGTTTAGAGAAATCTTCTTGCAGGTATTCCTAACTTAATTCCTTACTGAGACCCCTCAGACCTCTGTCAATGAATGGCTTTTTAGGAGGTTGATACTATTTTAAAAAAAGCCATTGACTTTTTAAATAAGAATAAATTTTTTAATACACTGAAGGATGTTTTCATCTCACATTCATGGGACTCAGTGAAAGGGAAGGAGAAAAGTTAAGAAGCCGTTTCCTCCTCAGTGTTTCTAACCTTTAACATGTTTGAAAATACATCAGTAAACAAAGCAACCTACCTAAAACGCTTTAACAGTTGCTAAAATGTTTTTTGTCCCCTCCTGCACTAACCCACACATATTCTAGAGATCTTTGTGAAAAAGTCAGCTCACACTTAACAGCAAATGATGCTCCTTTTACGCTCTTTTACAAGTTGAATTTCGCAGAAAATTCTGTGGAGTCTCTTCACCTAGCAGCTCCTGCTACTTTATAAATTATATTTGGCCAAAGCTACTCTGTTTCTGTGAGAAAAACCTTTATTCAGTCTCAAACCTTTATTCAGTTTTTCTTTGCAATTCCACACTGCAGCAGATCAGAGATTGTACAGCAGTTAATAAGCTAACAAATACAACATGAAAACCTGCCATGCATTCTATTTATCACTGTTTATAAATCCTATTACAAACAAGTCTTAGAGAATAAAAATTACATCAGTGTTTTTGTCTTATATGGTGTTGATATAATTAGGAACAGTCCTGGTCCAGAAATTTTATGTTTATATTGGCAGGTCAGAGAAGAAATGGGGAAGGACTAATGTGCTGATCTCAGGTATAAAAAGAGTCTTTCTGAAAAGCCTTTTTCATTTAAGCTCACTTGACTTTCCTAAAAATTTGATCTTAAACAAACCCAAGCTCTGAACATTTATCCAAGAATCTGAATTCAACATTTTATATCTTGTGTAATTTAAGATGGTCACTTACATTCCCTTTACAGTCACTGTATAAGAGCAGAACCTTCAGAGAGGAGCCCACCCTATCTATTCTTGGTCTATTCAGATTTTATGATGAAATAAATCTCTTTATGAGGTGTCTATATGTGGAGACATGGTTGAGTTTAATACTGTTTGGAAATACGAAAATAAAGGCAGAGGAACAGAAGCCAATTAAAATATTTTAAGACTTTAGTTCCTGTGAGGATTAAAATGCTTTCTTATTTTGTCATTTTTTCTTTCATTATTATTTCACTTTTGCATTGTTTTAAACTAGTCTGAAAACATTCATTAGTCAGGCTTAAAAATAATCTCTTTGTGAAACATATTTAAAAATATGCATGGATTTTATTCAATTATCTGCTTGCATGCCTACTTTATACTACCTAGGCTCATGAACTTGGCACTAGGAGTGACACTGCATTTGGAAGAGCTGCTTCAAGCTGACTTACAACCTCTTGGCAGAAGATGCAGTCAAGTCTAGAGAATTCTGCTTTGTCACAGATTTTAGTGGATCCCAGACACTTTAAGCATTCAAAGGTTAGCTCACGAGTCGGTGGGAATGATTAAATGTTGGTTTAAAAGGAGGTAGAATTCCAAAAGAGAGCTAAAATTCCTATTGAAGATTGCCACTTCCAACACCAGCCAGTCTCTCTTCTGGCAGGGACACCATTTCAGTGTTACATTTTTGGCAATCACTGCTTCATGTTACCTTCTGCTCAGTTCACAGCCCCCATTTCTCACCAGGACCCCCAGCCTGACCCAAATGAGCATGAGCCTCTTCCTTTCAAAATCAATGCAGCATAAATGGCAGACTTTTATTTATTACTCATTTGGAAGGTGTTACTTTATGATCCTTAAACCAGAACAGAAAAAACCAAAATTAAATCCATGAGACTGCCCATCTCCTTGTCCCCTTCTCCGAAAGTTCCAGCTCCCCCTCTGCAATGTTCTGTACAGTAATCCTTCCATTCTGAGTGGCAGTCGTGCTGTTTTCAGAGGTTCCATTCTCAGCTGCCAAAGGCTAAAAATATATCTGGTCACCAGTGCATCCAAGGTAATCCTATTCATATGTTGATGGTCCCTGCAAAGCCCTTCATTCCAACCTGGCAATGCCTAAGAGTTACCTAATTCCCTTTGATTCTGCTTTTCCAGAATAGAATTTTTCCCTTAGTCCTGACAGTGTCAGAGTAAAAGGGTAAAATGAGCCAATGTTCAAAAGATGAATGGGTAGAATGAAGGATATCCATCTTTCATGAGAGTAATGCTAAAATTCACCCTCCTGTCCTGCAGATACTCATAAATTATGCCACTGGTTTAAAAATAATGAATTTTTTTAAACACGGAAGCTTGGATTCTTTTGTATTCTCACCACAGGCACCTTTTGTCACAAGCAGGGGTTATTTCTATGGAGTGGAATGGTCCAGGATGTGCAGTGAGGGGTAGGGAGGCAAGAGAAAAGAAATTTATTTGCATCACAGAATATAAATTCCTGAAGCCTGATTCTCAATATTTGTCTTTTAATTAAAAAAGGAAATTTTCTGGTGAAGTGTGAGAGGGTTGTGAGCACATCCCCTCTGAGGGGGAGGCTCAGGGCCAGCTCCAGCCCAGAGGAGAGATGTTCCTTCCTACTGGGAGAGCTCCCAGAGCCTTCCTGCAGCCCTTCCCTGCCCTTGGGAGCTCCTTGGTGCTCATCTGGGCTTGATCTGCAGCTCCTGCTGCTCCACAGCCACCCTCACTCGCTGTGACAAACTCCTCGTGCAGAAAACAGCTCCTCTTACAAAAGACAAGGAGATATTGTGTAGAAATGCAACTGAGGATATAGCTCTGAAGGAAAAGAGTTGTGGTACAGCCAAAACTAACTACAATCTCAGCTCTGATAAATCAGGACGGAAACTGGAGCTAAAAAACTCTGTAATATTACCGGAATTACATATTGAACTGTCTAAAGGCCCCAAAGGGTTTTTTCCTGCTCCTCACATATTGGCTTCCCCAGTAGCATCTCAGGTCTGAAATGTTGCAAAAATTGATAATTTTCCACACGTGAACTCCTGTTCCGTTCCTCCCTTGCAAAGGGGTGAGACTCTCTCAGAAAACATTGGGATCCCACAAAAATGAATGCAGGTCGTGAATTATTGAAAACAAGTATTAATATCTACAGAATTAATAATAAATGTCGAGGCAAAGTTTCATTATTTTTCAAGCCTCTTTTGTAACTTGACTCATTTCTCTTCACATGCAAAACTATACTCATAGAAGCTACGTTATCACCAACTAAATATTGTTTCCACAAATTCAAATGTTATCTTTTTTTTTAATCTGATACTTTGGGTTAGGTTCAGGAGTCCACCATAGCAGGAGTAATTTATTTTTAATGGTCCACAAGATTTTGAACATAAAGAACAAGAGATTTTAACACAGAGATTAAATCATTAAATCTTTCATTAAAGGAGTGGTGAAATATACTGACATGGATCACCTCATATCAGAGCCACGCATAAAACCTACAGCTGCATATTCAAATTCAGGAAGTATTTAAATTTTTAAGCTACTTGATGGCTGTAAAAAAAGTTATGAAAATGGGTAATGTTTAATGGACATATTAGCTGATTTTGTTTATGCAACAGGTGTTTAAACTCCCTGTGAGATGACCAAAAGAAATACATGCAAGGACCACTATTATTTCCCGAAGTGCAGTGAAAAAGCACAAGTAGTATTTCAGGGAAAATCTTTGCTTCCCAGCCTTAACCATTCTGTGGACAAAGAAAAATACAATAGTTGCTGCAGCATGGTCAAGATTTCTGTAATCTAGGAACAGCTTTGAAATATTATTTTTGTGCTATCGAACAAAAGGTTTGAAGTGAGCTTTCTTTGTGATTGTAAGCACAAAATGCTTTGGTCCCTGCATTTCATGACAAGCTAGCTTCAGTTTTATCTGATGGGGTTTTTCAGTAGAGAAATTATAAACTGATAAATGTATTAACTTGCTTCCTGGGGTGCAATGGTGAACCTAAAAACGTAAATTTATAAATTCAACATGTTGTTCTAGACTGGTCTACTTTTCTGTTGCTCAAATAAAAACACATAAAGTTATGTAGCCAACTTAGCCCTCAGTAACACCATCACTTTGTCAATGAGATACAAACAATGCTTTAGAATAATATTAAAAATGAATCCCATTGTCACAGCTCACTGACCAGACTCCTGGACAATATTCTATATTCTTCATGTGGAGCTAAAAACACATAGGAGTAGAACAATATAGAATTTAATGTAAATAAAGTAACTGGAATTTTTTAATAATAAACTGCAGAGTTTAATAAAGATGTATTCAAGGCCTTGTTATTGTATACAAAATATTAATTCAGAATGTAGATTTACATTCTGTAGTCTCTTGTAATCAAAGTGCACAAAGCAAGAAATGAAACCCGAAATCAGAAAGGACAAGATTTATTATTGAGATCAAATTGAAAGCATCATCTAACAAATCTGGCTATGGCTTTTCTACATTGACACACAACAATGTGTACAGCCCCAACAAAAATGTTTTTAAAAAGGTCAATCAAATAAAACCCTTTCGATCTCTTCTGTTGGGATCTCCTTGTACAATTTTAACAGAGAGATGAACACCAGCATTATGTTTAGAGTTAGCCAGGTCCTTGAAATGCATGACCTCTGATAATTTTACCAGTATTTGCTTATTCCTATTTTGAAAAATGTCTCTATACCTTCTGATGTAATTTTTCTTTCGTTCAAATTAATGATCCAGCTCTGTAAAAATGTGTTTGTGGCACACACTTGTACGGTGGCTATAGATCTCCCTGAATCAAGATAAATGTTTTATAGCTCCTGTTTCTAAGCTGCAAATTCTCCTGAGAATTGGCAGAGTCAGGCACTTCACAGCAGCCAAGCAGAGCAGGGAGATCTCCTAATCACTGAAATCAGATTTGCATGTTGGATTGGCAGTGTAAAAGCAAAGCACCTAAGAAAAGACAGAAAATCAGGAGATGTTACAATCTCTCTGAGATACAGTGAGTTACCTTTTTGTACAAGGATAATTTCAGTAAAGTTTTCTTATTTGAATTATTTGCTGCCTGGACTATCTGAGTGGCTGTAATTCAAGATCAAGTGTGCTGGATTCCAGTGGACAGTGATGTATTATAATTGTGTGGAGAGGAAAACAAACCTCTGCCCCTTCCCATCATATTCAGCTTCAGGTCTACATATAAAGAGGGTAATAAATAAAAAAAACAGGGAGAAAGAAGGGGCCAGTATACTGATAAGCACATCAGCTTTTAGCATGGTGTTAACAGGAGAAATGCAAATTCTTGTGCTTTTTTCCCATGGGAATAAAGGGAATAATTTCCCCCTAAGACAATACTTTGACAAGACTCAGAATTTCCTTAGGGTGGTCCCTCCCCACAGGATTTCTGACTTTCTGTGCCCTGGTAATTTCTGTCTTCAGGTCTGCAGGATCCCCAGCTTGGCCAGGAATTGTGTGCAATACCTGAAAGCAGAACTGGTCCTATTTATCAGCTCTGTGATTTCCTCAGATTTCCCTGGCAATTCCTCCAGCTCTGCAGTTCATCTTTCCAAGTACCTTTGCCCCTATGGTTCAGTACTTAGTGATTTGCTTGGAAGGTTTTGACTCAGGCCCTCACAGAGCATAGCAGATATTCAGAAATCTCTCTTGATTTCCTGCTAATGAACACGTACCTTCTTCCCACCCCAATTCCATGAATTTGGCAGTGCCTCTTGCTGTGTCCCTTTGCCAATTCTACTTTCTCATTTCAGACTCTGCAGGTAGCCCCTGCTTTTCTCCAGAAAGTGTTTAACCATAATTTGATTTTAGGTTGGAAGGGATTTTGTTTGGCCATTTTGATTTGATTATTCTAATTTTTTATCTTTAGTTTCCCAGGCCCTTTTAGAAGGTTTCCCACCTACAATGTGAATTTTAGGATCTGATTATACTGCTGACTGTCCCATTTTCATCTAATTGTCTTCAACTTGATCCTTATGCTCTGCAACTCAGTCGAATTCTATATTTAAATGTGTGGTTTAATGTCCTTTGACACCTTGGGATAAATTTCACCACATTTTTTTTTTTTTTTACTCCTCTCTTTTTGACTGGCTTGTCAGTACCACTGCAGAGGCTGTCAGGACCTACACAAAGCACATGCATGTTGAGAATTAATATTTATAAAGACAGGCAGTGGGATGCGATTTTCATGAAAAAGGTTTCATGCTAAACATTGAGTGTTTTTGTGTTAAATTGTTCATCAACAAAGAGCTAATGCATCAAGGAATGACCTTTACATGTTCATCTGTGCCATCAGTCTTCATTTAGAAATCCAGCAGTGCCCTTAAACAGGATAATTATGAAGTTAAGCTCACACATAAATCTTCAGTGTAAGAATTAGGCATATGGCCTGAGGGATATTTTAGCTTTCCGTTTTCGTTCTTTAGCATTTTGTTAGGCTAACAAGAAGAAACTGGAGGAGCAGCTTGTAAATTCAGAGGGCATCATCTTGAGTCCTTTCCTGAATCCAAATCAAGGCCCAAAAACCTGACAGAAATACCTCTCATTATTTCCTTAATTTTGCAAAAATCTGAATGCAATTTTAGGGAAGTCTCATTGCCTGGGACTGAAATGTCCCAGAATTTCATGAGTAACCTCAGCTCTCATCTCCCAGTGCCAATTCTGGGATTCTCATATCCATCCTTGAGAAGAGAGCTCTGATTAAGCTTCCCTACAGAAATACACTTTCCTGAGAGAGAGGATCTAGAAGCAAGTGGGACTTCTTAAACAGCGTATAAATGTAACTTTCGATGTTTCTACCCTGCAACGATGAGATTGTTGCTTGTGAAGCAGCTCCTTCAATACACATTACACCTAAAAATGCACCCCACCGAGGGCACTGAGGGTGGGCAGAGCACAGGCCATGTGTCCAAGGAATCCCTGCAGCTGCAAACACTCAGCTGAAGGACTTGCACTCCCTCAGTCTTTCTCAGCTGCCCAGTTTTTATCCAGTGATTCCCATTTTCAGGGCTGTGGCTTTTCTTGTTGTCCAGAAGGATCTGTCCTCCCTTTTGTGGTCAGACTCAGAAATCACTCCAGGGGTGGTGTTTCAGACTCAGAAATCACTCCAGAGCTGGTGTTTCACCCACAGGCACAGCATTTTCACACATGGATTCTGCTGCAGCTATTTCTTTCAGCTCCCTTTCCCCCTCAGTAAGCTTGAAGAAGTTCAGTTTTAACCTACAGACTCTGAGTTGGTTACAGAGTGCTGGGCAAATGTTAGTTGCAGAGTGACTCTGAGCTGATGTCTTTGGAATTGCTTTTCACAGGAGAAACTTTCTCTTTCCATCCCAAAAAGAGTGATGGCCCCACTCCCCAGCCGAACCAGTAACATCACTACAATCATATCTCGCTGATGTTGTGTTCCTGGGATTGGGAAAGGCTGCATTCTGCAAGGGAACACAAACACAGGCAGCATTTAACTCACGAATGCAAATCCCATGAGATTCTGCAGAGAGTTTGTCCTCCATGGGCAGATGCAGCTGATGGTGCTGCCCTGCACAGCTTCCCCTTTCACACAGCAGATTTCATCAGCGAAAATAAATCACTCAGGAATTAGCACCGCAGGAAAATCTGGCTCAAAAATGGATCAATTTTATTGTTTCAGAAAGTTCCTAAGTGGATCGTTTTTCCCCAGCAGGCCCATCTCTCAGGGAGATATTAACTGTGATGGAACAGGTTCAATCATTCACATCTTTATAAGATGAGCAGGCTTATCACCGTGTGAGATGGGGAAAAGAGGTGAGCCATGGAATATGTGAAGGGTCTTCCATCATAATGTGCTGGGTAACCTTCACACGCATGCCTAAATGTCTTTGATTAAGGGCTTTTCTTCTGTAACTTGTGATAAATGCTGGAATATTGATTTTCATAAGCTTGTTACTGAAGACAGAGAACATATTCCAAAATAGGAACTGAACAGTTGCTAGAGAAAACTTCATAGAAAAAAAAAAAATTAAAATTGCCCACAAGGGAGAAGAAAAGAGTTAATTGTAGCAATGTCATTATAAGAAGGTTGTAAATGCCTTGGAGGAAAAAGGTACTTTATTTTAAGATTACTAAATTAAGCAAAGGATGTAAGAGGAAAATCTCTTCAGTATTGAAGTCTGTGGGTTTCCTCCAGCCCATAATATAAATAGGGACTCAGTCTAAAAAAAGATATCTGCTGCAAGGATGACATTTCTTCCCTCTGATTTTCTGCAGCAAGTGTCTGTAGCATCATTTAATACAACAACAAGTTATTTGCTGAAGATTCATACTCTTTTAAAGAGGGCCCTCTAGGCATATTTGGAAAAGTTCCACAATCTGATTGCTGGCTTTGCCTTTTACTCCCAAAACAGAGGGATCCTGAATGCTGACAATCATTGTATTCAGAAAATAAACTGATTTAGTTAAACAAAACAGAACACAGAGATATATTGAGATTGCAGAAAAACAAGGGCTTGGGACCTGAAGACGTTCACAAGACTTACACTCCACTTCTTTGCTCAAACATCTGTGTGTTGCTCTGTGTTTTTCATAGAAAATAGGGAATAAGCATTGATATGAACACACTTATTGTACATGACTCTAAATTTCAGAAGCAGACGGAAGAATTAACTACTCATTGCTTTCTGTTCTCTTTTATACCTTCAGAGGTCTCAGTTACTCAGATAACAGAAGGAATAAATGGCAGAGAGGTGATCAATTCCCCACCAAAACCAAAGCACAGGGAGGTTGGTGGTGCTCAGCATTTGGTGGTGCTCAGCATTTGGCATCGCTGCTGCTCTCCCAGCTGTGCAAAACCCATCACTGCTGTTCCACAGCTGCACTTGGCCGAGCTCCTCCTGTGTTTTCCAGAAAACCAAGGTGAGATTTCACATGATATTGATCCCAAAATCAGAGGGGACCTGCTTTGTTAAAGCCTCAGGCAGAGCCTGCTGGCACCAATGGAAAGATTTCTTTTGATTTTGACAGATTTTGTATTTTATCTTCTGTGTATCCACAGAGACATCTTGTCTTCCTCTTTTGGCAGGTGCTGGCTCAAGAACAGATTCAACATTACTACTCTTTAAAAATCAAAGAAACTTATTTCCACACAAGTTCCAAAATTTCAGAGTTATTCATTCCTAATAAACTCTTGACTGTCTCTTTCTAGTACCAATTCTAACTGTTGGGTTTTATGCAATCCATTAAATTTCTCATTTCTCATCATTACAATGGCATTCTTTCTTTATTTTCTGTACATTATGTATATACTGTTTAGAAGAAAACACTATAATCTTTCCCCCATTTCTGACAGTTCAGTCATGCTTATCCAGTAGAAACTTGATTTAATTTCTTAGCAAGGGCCACAGGGAAATTGAAGAGGTGCTGTTCATTAGTCTGTCTTGTAATTATGTTTCTAACTCTGTTTTCTAAAATAGCTCTTAGCCTTTGGTTGTGGGACTGTTTTGAATTTGATCAGTGTCTCATTATCTGACATGTTTTTAAACCACTGGAACAGATATATTAACCTAACCTGGGGACTTTTCCCTGCGTGTGCAGTAACTTCAGGCAGGAAAAGGTGTGAGGCAATGCGCTCAGGGTGTATCAATTCCAGGCTGGGTTCAATTTCTTTGCACTTTGTGATATTATTGCTAGCAGAGAACAATCCATACAGATTCATCCACTTTTAATAACACTGCTTAACTCCACTGCATCCATCACAAGGACGGTATATACTTGATTATATTGATAATGTATGAATTTTCTAATGACATTTGAAAGAGCTAAGGACTGACTGGCTAATGTTGTGGTATATGAGGAAAACAGAGGTATTTTTGTTAAACTGGCCCAATTTTCCAGTCTTCCCTTTGAACGCAACTCCTTGGAAAAGGAGCAAATCCAACTCAGAAGAGTGCACCAGGGCATGAATTCCTGAAATCTGCAGAGCTGCATAAGGAGATGACAAGCGTGAGCAGTAAAACCCTTTGCTGTAAAAAGAGAGTTTATTGCTTCCCAGAGAACTTCAAACCACAGAAAAGGGATAAGGAAGTAACTCTCGAGGGAAAGAAAATCTGACCTCTTGGTCTTCCTTCCCCTGAGCTGACAGAGAATCTTCTTGGTCAGAGCCATGAGGGTCCTGAGAAATACTTGAGCCTGGCATCCCTCAAGCCTCCACTTGCCGTGACACAGATTTGATCACTGTCAATTTTTCTGTTTTCAAAAAAATCATCTTTGCTCTCTGGATCTGTACCATCTGTGTGATGCTAAAAATGAGGAAGGAGGCTGGGGTTGGTCACTGCTCACATTTTTCTTGAAGCAGTCATCAAAATTGGCATTTATTTGTCTCCCTTTGTGCTACTTTCTGTAACAGCAAATCTTCAGCCATCAGAAACTGGACTGAAAACAATATCACATTCTGCCTTGAGGCAAATTTGTCAGATTAATGCCACCTATAAAAGAAATAGTAGCTCCTTAAATTACTGACTCCAGTCTTTGAACAAAATGCATCTGCACAAGCAACCCTGAGTTTTGGTGTGGAATAAATGCCTGGTTCAGGGAGAATCTGCCAGCACTTGCAAGGACTGTCTTTGCAGCTGCTTCAGCAAAAAATAAGTTGCATCATTTGGCTTACATTTTCTCCTCTACCTCATCTGACCCAAACTCTCTGACATCAGGAAATTGTGGGTTAAAGAGTAGAGTGAATTAGGTGTATCCTATTTCTTTTTTCCGCTGGAGCTATTCCACTGTCCATCTGATTCAATATTCCCTTCTCTTTTTGAGATGTATCTCAGACTCGAATCTCTGCCTTGCCCTGAGAGCACTCCAACCTGCAGGCTGTAAACTTAATTGTGGATATCTTCATTTCATTCCAAACTAGCGAGCACTTAATTAATTTTACAAACCCCTGCAGCTATTTCAAAGTTCTCTGCAATGATTACCTATAACCCTCTGAGAGCACTTTCCTGGAATATAAGGAATGTGGTTTAGACCCTTTTTTGCAGGAATTAGAGGAAGACCTTCTCTCATCCCTCAAAAAAGTGTTTTAAGAAATATGCCTCATAAAGCAAAGGCCCCTTTACACACCTTGATGAGTAAACTACACAGAAAAAAATGCTCAAGTCTTCACAATCATGAATGCTGAAAAAAATTTATGCTCCTCACAGAAAATAACTCAGTAAAAGCAAAGCATGACGAAGGACACTGATTAAAACACTAGGATGGAAGCAACAGAAAACCCATGAATACCTTGCTCAGTCCCTCAAGGCTTCTTGCCTGTGGCTAGAACTCGTCACTTTTTTCCCTGGGGCTCTCCTTACTCTCCTGTTCTTTGCAAAATCTGTACTCACGGTTTCATCCTGATGTTAATATATTTGAATTTAATGCCCAGAGTACCACAATGGGAAAATATGATACATTGCTCAGGTACTTTTGGGAAGGTATGGTCATGAATCTATCAGTAGCAGTAGCTGCAGTTTTTTCATGTACTGTTTTGAGAGAACTGTGAAAGGATCTGCATGAATATTTTCAGGGTGAAACACTACACAACCCTCGCTAGATTTGCACCTGTTGCAGTTGTTTGCAGTTTAAAAGAATCTTGAAATTGAGAGAATTAAAAAGTCATTCATCTGCCTATGAAAGGCTGACAGGAAATTCTTCTAATTAAATATTCTAAATATTCTTCTAATTAAATTGTTTTCATTCTGTATCAGAAGCCACAGTGCTATGCTAAGGACCCCTCTCTTACCACTAAAAATGGAGGGTTTCTCCCCAAGTTTGAGAGGGAATTTTACTCCTTACATGTGGAGGAAAGGAGAATTAAATCTGTTTGTGGCCAATGCCAGGACAAAGTGCTGGAGGTGCTCCTATCATGCTGTTACACTGAGAAATAAAACAGCTTCATCAGCTCCTGGCTTTGGGGAACACGAGGGAAGAACCTGCTGACATTTGGAGAACAGCAAGAATTCCCTTTAATATTTTATATATTTGTCAAACAAGTAATTAAGCTGTTTTGTAAATGTGCTGTAGTAACAATAAATCCTTGGTGGAAGGGCTCAGGTAATGAGTGTTGAGCATTGCTGGGAACGGCTGACTTGGTGAGATACAGTAATTTGTAGATTAAGTCTCTAGAATTCTCTCAGCATAAAAAGACTGGCAGCTCTGGAATTTATGTCCTCATGTGAGAAAATGGAACAGTAGCCTTTACACTCTCCCTTCACAGCCACGTTCTTCCTGTGATTTTTTGGAAGGTGATCTAAATATTTCAGAGGTTATTCACATTCCATAAGCTCCCTGCAGTTCCTGCTGATTTATTGGGGGGTTAACACCTCTGGCTGTGCTCTCAGTGATATATTCCTGAATATTTTATGTGCTCGAATGCAACTTTAAGTCAGAGCTACACATGTTTTGAGGAGGAGAGGCATTTTCAAAACAAGGATCTAAAAAAGCTTGTTTGAGAAAACAGGGTGGGAATCTGTGGCCCCTGCAGTCAGGGATTCAGAATTGGATGGATGTAGATGCCTCTCTGGATAAAACTGAATTTACTGAAACAAAACTATGGACAGAGCCCCTGAATAATTATCCCCTGAATAATTCTTGCTGTCTGGTATAAAAGCCTGCCTGGATATGATTTAGCAGATAGGGAAGAAAAGGGCTCCATGTGAAATCAGTTGATTAAATGTCATTCATAACATGATAGAGAACTGAATTAATGAAATAATGCCTGAAGTGAGAGCTGTTAATATCACTTTAAACAAAAGCATCATACAAAATATTCATTAGCACACAGAAAATTAAAAAAGATAGCATCTAATTAATCTGTTAAACCTCTTAATGACTAATTCATCTCATTAATAAAGTCAACATTTGATGATAGATAAGGTAAATTAATGGCAGCTATTTCGCCTTCTATGTTTAGGGACAGCTGTGAAGTCATCGGAGACACAGATATTTTAAAAGATCAACTTTTCCCTGTGTTTGATATTTCTGGGATACCTTCATGAAGAAGCTGAAAGCAGCAGTTGGAAGCAGATGGAGTGAGCAAAGCTGCAGGACAGCCCAGCTGTGACAAGCTCAGTTTTCATATGGATTTATTCCCTTATTACCGAGAGGTTTGGAGCCAAAGATACAGCTCAGAGCTTATAAAAGCAAACTGGTTTTCATCCTTTCCTTCTGCTATACATTTAACAGTGACTCTTTACCAGTTTTGCTGTCTAAATTTCAGTTGTGCTGCAATTCCAAATGATTGAAGCCTGCAGTCTTTCTGTGCAGTCCAGAAATGGGACATGAGTTAACAATCCTAACCATTGTGCAGGCTGGACTTGTTCCTGCTGCTGTTTCCTACTGATTGCAAGGAAAAAAAAATACCAGAGCTGCATTTAAAAATCTTTTTGGTAAGGAATTTTAAAGTTAGCCATAAAATGCAGTGGGTATTGAAGCAATACATCACAAATCAGCTTAATGAGGTGCCATAAATATGTATATACCTTGTAAAGACCCAGTGATTACCTCTTTCAAAAGCAGCTCTGTACTTACATCGTGGAAGAGAAACTGTTGAACCTAAGGATGATTTGAAAACCAGATGCAGCATCAAACTTTAAATGTATTTTTACACATTAACATTTTCACAAACTTTATTCCAGTTTCCCATTCACTGAGTCATTACAAGAAAATGACTGCTTTAGGCCAGAAAGAGTTTTCGTGATTTTTCAAAATTTTTTAACTCCTCAAAGATGCTGATTTGGCAAAACAGAGGGCAGTTAAAATATTTCACAATTCAAAATACTTTGTAATTTTTCCTGCCTTATAATTATCCCTAAAACTGCTTGGTGTTCATTGTATGCCTTAAAAGAGCACTTATTAAAGTTCAGATCCTCTTTCATTCTGGGGAGAAAGGAAAGAAGACAATTCTCTTAGGTGGAATCCAAAATTAATGCCAAAATCTGCCCTCATTTACCATGCTTTAAATACACTCAGTCATTTCATTATCTCCAGGGGTGTAAGTCATGTCCCACTTTGCTCTGGATGGAATTAATTCCCACACAGGCTGGGAAGTGGTTTGGGTTCTTTGAATGTGCTGCACCCAATGTAAAAGCAAAAAGCAGAAATATTGTTACGACCCTAAGAATCAGAGGCTCGGGAAATAATCAAATCCCACCAAAATGGTTTTATTCTGCTGCAAAAAAAAGGTACTGTACGTCAAGCTTGAGATATATCAACCCTTCCAATACAAACAAAATTTCAAGCAAGTAATATCGTCACTGACTTCAGAGGAATTATTAACTGACTGAATTAATCTACGAGTTAATTTGCTTTTTTTGGATCAAAGCTTTAGAAATTTTGACACACCTCTCTCCGTAGGAAGAAAGCCTGGATTAGCTAATGTACTCTTGTTCTATTAAAAATATGGCCATTAAGACATTTAAATTAAATATGATTAGTCAGCTCTGATTTAAACCTCAGCATTTGTAGAGCTTTAATTATAGCACAGTGTGTGAAACTCATATGTGAGTTTTGTTAACACTGCAGTGCTCAGTGGCCAGAAGTGTCAAAACCCACGGAATGAACCTCTCCCCATGAGCAAATACTCCAGGAAACTAAACCAGGAGCAAATTCAGCAAATGAAATTGTCTCATTATTGATCTGTTGTGTAGTTAAAACCAAGTGGAGCCTCTCTCATCCCAGCAAATCTGTTCTCCTCTCCCCAGTAAGGGAATATTTTCTGCCGCTCTAAAATTGCATCAGTTCCAAAGGCTAAACTCAGACGAACTCTAACAAGGCCTAAAGAATCAAAGATGAAAAATGTTTCTTAGAAAGCTCCATCTGTTATCAGTCTACAAGAGGACTTGTAATTTGTGAGAAACACAAGAGGGCTGTCTGAAAGGGGGCTGCTTATGCTCATCTGCTACATGTTTCCAAACACTTGCTGAAAGCATTTCACTTTAATCTGGGAAGAAATCACTGAAGTATTCTGGGCTGCCCTTTAAAAGCAGTGATGCTTGTGACAGAGAAAAACAGGGACTCATCTTTTAACTACTCATTGGTACCCAGCAGCAAGAGTGAGAAAGCTCAAATATACAGGATGAAGAAACTAAGATATATTATTTCTAAAGGGGGATTTAAAAAAAAATAAATTAAAATTTTAAAATGTTAGTTTTTCAGCAAATATTAATAGAATTTAAAGATGCAATGAAGGTAATTAGTGTGGAGTGCAGCTCTCTGATGCCAACCAAGAGCTTCCCAGGACAGGTATCATCAAAAGGAGAAAAATGGTTTGAGACAGGGGACTGAGATGGGCCATCAGGGTGGCAATGGGTGAGCGTAATCCAAGAGCTGGACTGAACTGGTTTGGAAAGAATCCATGAAATCCTGTAGGAAAATACTCAGATGTAGACAAGGGGAAACAATTAGAACAAGGGCAGCTTTTTAAAAACTTTTCTTCATGTGCAATGAGCCACTGCCTAAACTAAATTGTTTAAAAGAATATTTTTTTCAAGCCAGTTTAATCAGCTGCTTCCACAACTTCCTAAAAGCAGGAATGCCTCAATGCTCATAAATGCTCATAAATAATGTGAGTAGCCTAATATAACTGAGTTCACTGGTTTGACAGAGGAGAGAGAAAGCACATTATCCAATGTAAGTATTTATGGCAACCCCACTGCACCCAGGGAGGGGTTATTACCATAAGGCTTTTTAACAGGAGTCTAAAGCTGTAATCAGAACCCAAACCACTGTGCCATATTTGTTCCCTCAGGTATATCAGTTTTACATTAACATTTACAATTTCATTAGCTTCGTTGGCACAGATTTAGGAGGATCAAGGATTTCTTGGTATTTAAACATAAAACAGACAGCATTGGAAATATTTCTCTGTGCAACTCTTCAATATTTCACTGCATCCAAACATCAGAAAATCTCAGAACCCTCCTGGTCCTGAAGAAGGAGTGATTTAAACTTGACAGTGCAATCTGCTGTCCCCTGTGTCCTTGTGTCCTGACCATCCCTCCTGGTGCCGAAGTGCAGACTGAGTGGAACCAAAAAAACCACTGTGTAACAGGGACATATTTGGATGTTAGCTCTTCCACCTTGGTGTAATTTTGCTCACATTTGTGTAATTACCTTTTATTTCCTCTGGTAAAAGGATACAGAGCTCTGTGGAACACATAGATTGGAAGCCTCCAAACTAGGACACAATCCTTTCAAATTAGGCAAAAGTCTCACCTTACCCCTTTTAGACTGCACACTTTAGCGGCACCTTATAAATATTTATGAACTTCATTAGCGGACATATAATATTTGAGCTTTAATTGTTTAAGGACATTAAAACTTAATTTTAATAGAGGTCATATAACTTCTGAATTCTTAGCATAGCAGCTCCAGACCTTTAAAACTTAATGGCGATGATGGGGTTTCCATCACAGGGTCAGAGGCATTGGCAAATGTAATTTTTCAGACCCATCTAAAATATCATTAATTTTGTCCTGTGCATATAAAATGGTCTGAGTTATCAGAGTCACGGTTTGCTTAACGCAGGGCAAAACCTTTAGACTTTCATCTTCTGTTCCTCAAATAAACTTCTCAAGTTGACAAAAGCAATTAAACTAGAACAACACAGAGTCACATTGGGAAACCATGCTGAAAATCACAAATGAGCTTAATATTCCATCATAGCAATGGTTCCATCAAACACTCCAAAGCACTGCTCTGTTTTATTGTACACGTTAGGGAACTTATTCTGCCAGATTCCAACCCAAAAGCCATTTTTCCATTTGTGACATTTTATATTTACAGAACTCTACTACTCGGTTTAGCAGCATTTGCTGCTCTTGAAAGTCAGTGGGTTCTCTTCAATTTTTCCTGGGGAAATAGGTTTGCGGTGGTTTATTTCTTCAGCTGGAGTAGGTGGAAGAAATTTTGATTTATTTGCTCCATTTCATTTCTGCCACCAGTTCCATTACATACATTCTCTGACTACTTTGGAAAGCTTTTATTGCAGCTGGATTAAAGAGTTTTGGAGGTGCTGTTCCTTCAAGGTGTAGTTCCCACAATAGTAAAACAATATATAGTTCTTTCTACCTATTTTTATTGTTTTGCAGTGCAGAGAGGGACAAAATTCAGCAAACTCTTATTTCAATGAACAGTTTGATGAGGAAACCCTCCCAAAGGGATTTCCTCACCCTTAAAATAATCCAGCATGTTTATCACATGATGTTCCAGCTGTGTCCCACAATTTTACAGAATTCTGCAATATGTGGGAATGTGTCCCTACTAGGACAGCCAGATTTTAAAATCCCTTTGCAGTGTTATTGGAAAGCAGAACCTCATCTTCTTTCTAAGGTGTATGCCCCCATGTTCTTAGTAGACTTTTTTTCTGGACAAATTCTTACTGAAATAAAATGTGTCTTTGAACCTTTGAAGATCTGTGGGTCTTTAAATAAACCCGTGAAAGTCTAAAAATTTAAATCAATGATAAGAGTGAGGGCTGTAATTGAGATGCATCTATTGCAGAAATAGAGTTGGCACTGAGAATGTGAATTCTGAAGAATGACTATGTATTAACACACAGTAATGTTAATTAGTCCACTATTAATTAAGTAATATATGGCCATTAAAATAATATTGGTAAACTAAACAGCATCTGAATACATGCAGGAGGTAGAGAAAACTCATGAGCAGACAGTATAATGAAAAGTCTGGCAGAAAGCAGCTCAGGTAGGTAGCATGACAGGTAGATATTGCATAATTAAAAGCAAAGTTAAATTTTCAGGGAAATTTTTGCATTTCTTCATATAATTAATTAAAGTTGTAATAAAAAATTTAAAAATATAAGATCTCTGTTTCAGTGTTTTCTAGATGAATCAACCTTATTTTCAGTTTAAAGCTATGTTATAATTCAGAAACTGACAAAATCAAGAGTCAAAATGTTGACGTGTCTGTTTAGTTTAAAATCTGTTTCTTTCTTTTTTAAAGGAAAGCTGTTATCCCCAAACTGGTGGCTCCCCTGCTGATACAAATGCAGTCCTGACCCAGAACTGAAAGCCTATCAGGGTACACCTCAAGGTTCTAGGAGATGTCTAAAACCCACAAAAATCTGTTACAGCCACCCTCTACTATCTCTTGTTTCATCCTCTTTGTGTGAGTGTGATTTCTGTGTGTTTGAAAAAGATTGAGTACAAGTCAATGGTGTAATGGCAAATGGTTTCTCTAAGTTGTGAGAACCTTTCTCAGTTTTACAATAGGTTTGTGGTATGTTTTAACTGATCCTGCACAGATTTGTGTATTTGTGTCTGTCTCACACACTGCACAAGAATTTCAGGGCAATTAATCTTTGGGAAGACATGAATAAGGATTCTCAGGAAGGTGAAATCCAGGTGAAAAACCAAAGCAGTGACTGAGCAGAGGCACTGGAGCTGAACCCTGTGCCAGACCCCAGATTTCACAGATAACCAGATTTATTTCTCCCCAGAGCCAGTGGTTGTTGTGCCACAGCAGTGCCTGTTTTGAAAAGAGGTAAATCTCATCCCCCTTGTAGACAGCCCTACAGCAGCCTTGCTTCCCATCCTGAAGGGCCAGTGCGATTCAGAGTGAAGTCTGGCTAACAGACCAGAAATAAAACAAGACAGAAACTGTCCTGAAAAGTAACAACCATGATTACTTTAATGGAGCATTTAAAAAAAAAAAAAAACAAAACAAAAAAACTTCAGTCTTTACTATAATGGAGCAACTTCGATAAATGTATTCAGTGGTTTATTTAATTGAACTCTTAGGATATGGCTGCATTTGGAAGTTTACCAAAATAGCTAGTCAAGAATAATTACTATGCTAGGCTCTCTAATTGAGCTTTAAAATGTCTTTTTCCTATTTAGTGTAACCTATGCTGGAATTATGCCTGAAGAGCTGTTTTGGAAGAATTCTGAGAGTAGATAAATCTTTATAATTATGAAAGAGCCACAAAATGTACTACACAAGGACCAGGCAAAGATCAACCATCCCAAAATAGAAATTTCAAATTTCTAATACAGAATCAAATATGAGTTGTGAGTCAAAAGAAAAACTGAGATGTGGCATTTCACATATCTCTGGTGTCTAAAGAAGTTCTTAAAGCCTATGAGTTTTGATTTAACTACATTTATAAGATTTCATTAGTACTTGGCAATTGCCTTAAGATGACTTGGCTTTCACTTTACAATTCCATTCATTCAGTTTGGCTGCTGAAGTTCATTTCTTGGAATGTGTTAAATCAAATAAGGGTGGAATTCTCTAAATATTTTGAGTGCTCTGTCACTCTTGCTAATTTTATCAACTCATTAACGGTTTTGGGGAGTTTTATAAAATAATGAAAAGGTGTGGCAGGTTATATCTGTGTGGCTACTCCATCAGCTCAGGGCAATAACTCGAGTCAGTTTTAGCAAATTTTGTCCTCTCAAATACACATTACATATTATTACACACACTGTTGGGTTTGATGCTTTGCAGGAGACTAATTAACTTGTCTTTACAAGAAGGTATCCAGTAGGAATTCAGTGTCCCTTTTTATGGATAATCAGTGGATCATTTCAGACTGAAGGAGTCTATTGCACAAAGTTCATTTTGGAAAGAATAGGGACACTAACAAAGGCCAAGCAAGAGATGCCACTTTCTTCTAGCAGTCCTCTAAAGCTCTAAAATAAAAAAGTGACCCATTTTCTCATTATTCTACATACGTTTTCCTTTCCCCTTCAGGAAAATCAAGCCCTGATGAACAGCCAGAATGAGAAAGAGAAGTTTTCTAGAAAATATGGGACTAATTTCCAGCAGCTGGACCTGTTTGCTAAACATGATCAGCCCCAAAATGCTGCCCCATCTGCAAACTGGCTGTGAGGAGCTCAGCTCATCCCAAAATACATTTCATTGCTGCACTGCTACATCTCTAACACAACTCTAGCTAAGACTTGGCTGCCTATTTCTTTTTTTGTCATACTGCAATGAAACTATGCAGCAACAGTCTCCACCATGCAAAGGGATATTCTCAGCCAGTGTAAATCAGGGTTATTTCACAAAAGGCAATGAACTGAAGCTGGTTTATGTCTCCTGCAGCTGTAGATCAAAACAGTATTAGCGTGAAACCTGCTGCATGGAGCTATTCAGAATTATTTGTGAAGTGCCTAATCCCCAGAAGCTTCTTTTCTGGTTATTAATCACAACATACTTGTTATCCTGATCTGCTAATAGAGCTGCTGGGTAAAGATTGTAATCCTAGCACAGAATTCTGCCTTGCCTTTTCATATTGTGTGCTGTTTTATTAGTAAGCTTCACAGCAATTAAGTGAAGTCAAACAAACCTCACTTTAACGCTGTGTCAACACAAAAAGTGTTGGAAATCCTGTGACCCACTGAGGTTCTAATAAACCATTGTTTATTTATCTGCAAATGTGTGACTGCAGATGTTTGACTGATCATCACTTGTTTTGACCACTCTAACATTCACTCACACACAAGGAACTTCAGGTTTTTCAGCTTTCCTCTTTTTAAAAATCTAGATCGTCTTGGGAATGAGATCAGAAAATTCTGATCATTCTTGGAGCTGCTCCTGTTTGTAAAGTGTCGGATCACCACAAACTATAATGATATATGATGGCAACTGATTGAAAATTAACTGTAAGAAATGACTTTGCAGACTACATGGTTGACAGCATTTGACCCTCAAATTTCGGTGTCATCACAAGAAATTGCATTTTGGGGGATTGCAATCACTGCCAGGCAAATACACTCTCAAATGCTGGAAAGGGACATTTATACATTGACTTGTGAAGGTATTTCCCTGTGAAGTCCCAACATCTTTCATCTTTCTCCCACAATGCTGGAATAGTTGGATTATTTGAAATTTCTTCCTTCTAAATGGGATGTTCCTTTCATATCCATGTAACCCTGTGGGTTCTGGCATAATAGTGAAGTTCACCTGAGAGTACGATGGTGTAAAAAGGTCCTAAAAACAGACACTCAACTTGAAAATAATGCTGAATTAACAGAAGCTGTTCTCTTAGATCCTTCCCCTTTTTACTACTGATCTTTCCATTCCTGGCATGTCTTCATGTCAGAGCTGATATAACAGGATGTTAAGGATGCTACTGTATTCTCACATTTTTTTCTGTTACATAACATTAGAGCATTGTTTTTATGTGTTATGAACTATTGTGTGATAATAACCTGAGCCTACCTGCAAAGATTTTTACGTGGAATCAGAGGGCATAATGGACTGTAATTCAAAAAATAGTAGGCAGAGTAATGTTTCAATATTTCAATCCATTACATTTGGTTGGCTTGTTTGGAGAACAAACTATTTTCTTGCAATTGGTTTATCCTTCTTTCTTCAATGCAAAGTATTTGCATTTGGTCTCTGAAAGCTTTTATGTTGTCCTGATTTTAGCTGGGATAAATTTAATTTTCTTCCTAGTAGCAGGAGTGGTGCTGGGATTTGAATTTAGCATGAGGATGGTGTTGATAACACACTGATATTTTAGTGGCAGCATCAGAAAAACAAAGGCCACGTTTGCAATGAATCCTCCAGCTCACAGTGGCTTCTCCATCACACCTGAGCTCCCATTTTTGTGCCCAGGGAAGCCTTCGTGCGTTTGGAAGCTGTGTGGAATAAAAACACCTCTCACCCAGGGTCACTGACCACAGAACACCAGGAAAGTGCTGAGGACAAGGGGAACATCTCATTTTGATGCTGGGACTCTCTTCTGAAGTCCTTTCATACTCCCCGAGGCTTGGGGATTGGTGTGCTGGCTAATCCCTGAAGGATGCGTGTGCAGAGCAGCTTTCTGCGCTCTCTGGGTGACATTTCATCTGGAGCAATTCTGGGCCAGAAGGGCCATTTTTCCCTTTAACAAGTGGCAAGGCACGAGGATGTAGGAAATGGCAATGTTTCCCTGGCACAAACCCCTAAATGCAGGCACACAGACCTGTCCTGGGCAGAGGCTGGAGGGTCCGAGGGCCTGGAGGGGTCACAGAGCTCTGCCCCAGGGCAGCACCACGGACAGCTCCGTCCATCCTTGGGATTCTCAATCCTGCAGCATTGGCAGCCCCACACCTTGGCCATACAGTCTGTCCCAAAGCTGCCATTGCTCCCCATGAGAAAAAAGCTATTTTTGGCCATCAAAAGTCAATATTTCTTCTAGAATTTCACTGCTGTTCATCATGAAGATGAAGAATAAAACTGTTCCTGTCCACCTGTCCACCTCCTGTCCTGTGAGTTTTTTCTTTAATAGGTTTAGGGTTTTTGTATAGTTGGAGATTCTTCAATTTGCTTTTCACTATTAAAACATATCTGAAGTGACTTCTTTCCTGGCAGTTGTATCTTATTTTGCAACACAATTTGTATTATTTTTTACATATTTGTTATTTTTCATGGCATTTTCTCTTAGAAATCTGGACTTACATTTCTTTGCCTGTTTCACCTTTTTTTACAGACCAACAAGGAATTTATTAGCCTGCTTCCATCTGTTTTGCCAGGAACCTAAAAACATTTATTGAGGAAATAATCTAATCAGATAAATTCAGTTCTTTTCAACATGACCTGTTCCTAGTTCCTCACAGCCACTTAGCACTTCATAAAATTTGTGCCACATCCCATCCTACCCAAGTTATAGCATAATTTCACAAATGATGCTGTATCAACTACTACAGCAAAAAAATGCTCAAATTTTTATTACAATTTCTTCAATCTTTGACATGATCAACATTAATATCAAATAAAAAATGAGATACTTCTAACCATCAGCTTTTTGAAGCCTTATATAACATCTTTATCCTTTTCCCAGTTTATATCTGTATTTAAGCCATTTCTCTTCTACAAATCTGTTCCCAAACTTTCTTCTTCCATCTAATTCAAACCAAATGACTGGTTTGGGCCTAATCACTTCCCCCTCAATTTCTTTAATAATGTATGGATTGCATTTGGTTTTTTGAGCTTCCTGCTCCAGCATGCATTCCTAAACAGATCTGCAATAAAATATTTCCTGCTCTTAATGCAAAGTCTTGCTCCAGGCTTCTGATTTCAGAATATTAGGATGGAAAATATCCAAAACTCCCAATTCTCTGCAAGTAAACAGAAATTTCCAGAGCCTGAGGGTAGTCAAAGTGATACAATTTTATTTACACAGTCTCAGTTGCCCTTAAATCAACATCTTATATCATATTTCTTCCTTATTTTGAATCTTCTATTTGATCAAACACTTTATTATTTTTGATGGGGTTCTGTAAACAGTTGCATGACATCAAATGAAGATGTGATTGATAGTGCCAGCTTTAGATTAAGCATCACAGACCGAATTTCATGACTTTATAGTAAAAAGAAACTACTTTTACCTTATTCCCTCTACAAGTAAGACATTTAAGTGTAGCAAAATGTATGTTAATGTTATTATAATTCAGAAAAAAAAACTGATTAAGGGAAAACCTGTGTTCTTGTTAACAAGGTGAATATTGAAAAACCACAGTGCAAATTGCAGGGATGTGCTTCCATTTTGTGTGAGGACAGGTCAGTGAGATATTGAACCAAAACCTATTAATCCATCTGTAGTTTCTAATTTTTTCGTTCCTCTATTTTATTTGATCTGGTGATATATCTTCATATTTATATAGATATGTATAAAAATCAGAATGAGCTGGGGTCTTCTTTAATATATGAGATTTTGGGGACTGTACTCAAATCTGATTGGAGTAAGTTCTTGGCATTTTTTTCCCCAGGATATTTTCTGATTATTTCCTTCTCCCCACCACTTGCCATCCCTCTGCCCATGTGCTCAATGCCATTAAAACCTCACAGAGTCACCAACTGTGCCGAGCACCAGCTGAGCAGTTTGGCCCCTGACACATCTGTACATGGCCAAAAAATCTAAATTAAATGAGCCCACACAATACCCAAACGTATTCTGCTTGTTGACAAAAACATTCTTTTCTTCTTTCGCAGCCTCCAGCCTTGACTATGGATTTATTAAGAATATATAGGAATGTGTCATATCTACCATTTTTTGGATGCTTATGAAGAGAATTAACCAGAAGAAGCATTATTCTGAAGCAACCTCATCTAATGCAAGGTTAAATGTATTTGTTTCCATCTGCTCTGTTGGCAGAAATGCTTTAAGGCAGCTAAGCCAGAAAAAGTCACAGAGCAATCATCATAAAATCTCACTGACACCAACAAGGGTTAGGAGTTGCACTGGACTGAAAATACCCTGGTACCTTCAGACACCATAATGCCACTGATTCAAGGAACAATTGCGGGGTGGGTTTTGTCAGCTTCTTTTTTCCCCAAAAAACACATACCTTAATAATTTTAATTTATTTTAGGAATGGAAAACATGCTTCTGAACAATTCCATTTGCAACACCCAGTACTCAGTTTAAATTCCTGTCCTTTCCAAGGACGGAGCTTTCCATTTTACACACGCCAAGAGATCCCATTAAAATCCCAGGGGCTGCCTACATTCACGGGCAGCTGGAGGAATCCACCACAGAATATTTCTGTCTCATTTGCTGGTTCTTAGGAAGGTGATTAGCTCTGAGAACAAGCCCAGTGTAACTGGAAAAGTGCATTTCTTTATTCCCTGGCCTTCTCCATCCTGCCTGCCACGGAAGTTCAGGCTGGGCTGTGCAGAGGGGACCTCACAGAAGGTCAAAGTTTTGACTCTGGCACCACAATCTGAGAGAATTCATAGCAAAGAAGCCATCTGCTGATCTCTTCACTAATTACCTGCAGTGGTTGGTGTTGTCTTCACCTCACTTCTGCACACAGCCAACGCAGTGAATATCAAAAAGCATTTTCCTGGAAATACAATTTATCTGCTGTTTGATGGCACCAGGCTGGATCACATCCTAAAGGATGCCACAAGTGGGAAGCACCAATTCCAGAAACGCAGTGTAAGAGGTGTGAATCAGTCGGGGGAAGACGAATCAGCTAACTGCTTCCTCTGGCTGCTAAAATGTGTGACAAAACTTGCAGATTCCTGTACTGAACACTGGCACAGAACTCAGTGGTGCATCTCACTTCTCAGTGTATCAACAGCAAGAATTTGGTTCACTGCTGCTTTGCCTTGGGGATTCTGGGACATTCACAATTGTCTCAAATGTCACAAAATTTTCTTTGAATTTTTTCTCTTTCATGTGAAAACCAATAAAAATCTCACATTTCATGAAAAATTATTTTAAAATTCTCTTTCCCTTGAAATCAGATTTTTTTTTTAATTGCAAGTAAAATTTTTACAAAAGAAAAATAACTTTTAAGCAGCTTTAAGGGTGGGACTTTTTCACAGTATTATATCTCCATCTGCTTGTGTAGTTTCTTTTCCATCATTTTGTGTCTGTTTAGCCATGGCACAGTTTTGGAGGCTGGTGGGTATTGAGCGATTGTCTATTGGTTTGCTGGCCGATAAACCCAAAATGTCCCACATCTTGGAATCGAACAGTGCTCACCAATTTATGCTTGACTGTTAAAACTAAATTAAACTAAAGAAACTAAAATAAAGTACCTGAAGAACTGAGCCCACTATTGCAGGGTCAAGCGCAAGAGAGGTGGCCAAAATGGACCAAGAACACATTTTTGAAGCACTGACATTTCAAGAACAAAAAATTCCTTCAGATTTGTGATTTCCTGGTGACCATTGTAATTTTTACAATGAAAAGCTTCTGCAACTGAAGTGAAAGGCAGAATGTTAAGTACTGTGCAATGCGTATACATTTTGAAACTGTTTCCAAGGCTGTGCACCCATCCCATCTTTCATAAAGTGCATTTCTTCCCATATCTACCACATTTACTGATACTAAAGCCATGTCCACAAGCCTCCATCTAGAAAGAATTGGATAACGACCCAGTTCTGCTATTGACTGAAACTTTAAAGCTGTGCTTTTTTGGTTATTTCTGAGGTTCTGTTTGATGTTGTCGGCTCATTTTTGAGGTTTTGTTTGATGTTATTGGGTTTGCTTGAGTATGTTGTAAGTAAATTTTGCTTGGTGGCACAATCTGCCCTAGAAATATCAATAATGCAATAGCTGCAGTGAAAATCAGAGCCTTATTCTTGCAGTACTTATAAAGTAGAAACAAGTAAATTTTATGTGCTTTAGTCAATGTAAGTTATAGAGAAAAGCATCCCTTTTTTTTACAGGAATATATAAAAGGACAGACCACTCGCTGAGAAATTCAGCTGTAGCAAGTGATGTGCACTAATGCAAAACCCATGGCAGGCACCCTGTTTTCTGTGATTGGGTGCATTCCCTGTGGAATATCTTTTTTTTCAGGTGGGATAGTTAATATTGGCATTAAATTTAAGTAGTGTTCAACCTAAAGGGGTGTCTTTGGTTCCGTGTGCTTGCACAGCAGGAGAGCGACCTCACTGCAATAAATATTTATCATTTCCAGTGAAACTGAGGAACTCCAGGCCAAGGCTGTGCTGTGCAGAGCACTGTAGAGACAAAGACAAACAGTCCCAGGCAGCATTGCAACAAAACAGGTGAAAAGTGGGAGTAGGAACAGCATAAAAGCATTAAATTGATTTATCCAGCAGCGAGTTAAGGAAGTTTTTTGACTCAGATGCAGCTTGTCTGACTCTCATTCTTGTCCTCTGACAACCACAGGCTGCTCTTCCCAAACCCACCATTTCCACTTTGCTTGTTCCCCAGTTTAGCCTCACACCCAAGAGTTACAGAAATTCTGTATTTCCCTCCTCCATCCCTGAGCGCTGCCAAATGTGAGAGCTGTGGATGGACTGAGGGATGTGAAAATAACCACAGCAAACAGACACTTAAATTACCTTTTAGGGCAGTCTGTCTGAAATTCTGAGGGCATGATGGAGTCCCCAGACTGACGCCAGCTGATGATGATACCACAGAGTGTTTCAGAGGTTGAAATTGTGTATAATGCCAGATCATTTGAACTGAACAAAGAACTTGTGGAAGTTACTCTTTCCTGCACCTCAGCTACCAGAAAGTCACAATTCCCTTGGCAATTTATTGCAGAATTACACTTCAGTGGAAAGTTTCATGTAGCAAAAATAAATTTCACATAGTAAAAGTAAAAATTTCACCTGGAAAATTTTCCTAATCTCTATTACTATTCAGATATGACATAAAACAATGAAAGAGGTTTCATTTCCCCTGTGGGATGTGAGATCCTCAAAATCTTGGAGCAAGAGATGAAGATGATGGCATCCTTCAGCTGTTAAGACAGAGAAGGGCAAACTCAGTTTGCTTACACCGGTCCCTCAAGTGCTTTGACCTGATATATGGGTCACAGGAACTAAATTTTTTACATCTCTCATTTGCACAGAAAATATTTATACTAGTAAATAATTAATCACAGGAGATCCTCTTGGCAATTTTCATTATTAAATCGGTTATTAAATTACATTGCATGGCTTGGCAAATAGCAAACAATTAAGCAAGGGCAAGCCAAATTTCAGTCTGAAGAACTTGGGGTTTTTAAGTCACCACCAGAAGAGCTCCAAGATATCAGAGCTCATCAAAATAACATTTTTGGAGGGAGGTGTTTCCAGGCAGTCCCAATTTGGCTGCTCATCCCCCTGCTGCTGATACCAACATTATCTCTACTGTTACCCTAATTATCAGCTTTGTTATGCTAAACAATCACTTTATTTTGGTAATGCAGGCATAATTCTGGATTAATTAGCTCAGGCTTAATCGGACCTCAGGGAAAAATAAACCGAGAACACTGACAAACAAGCGTGATTGAGACTGTGGAGTTGCAGGAATTTCTAATAATTGTAGAGATTGACTACCATGATCAACGATGTTTTCACAATGAAAAAACAATTTTCTTCTATTTCTTCGGACTTCCTGTGCCTAACCTTCTGAGAGAAAGGGTAAGAAACTCAAGGAATCTTTAAAAAAGGAGAAATTCCTGTGCATTGCCATACTTAGTTCCAATCTAAAAAGAAGGTGAAGCCATAAATCTGAACCCAGATTGTACCTTTTCAGTTCCAGAGACTGATTCCAGTTCTTCTCTCCACTCTGCAAATCAGACTTTGGTAGATGTCAACTTCTTCTAAGCATCATCTATAAAATCCACCACAAATCTGAGCTGCTCCCAACAATTGCTAAGAAGTGGAAAAACTTTTCTCAGTGAAAGAATTAAATCACATTTTGAAGCCAGTTAAAACTCAGAACACTCCCTCCTGCCTGCCCACCTGCTTCCTTCCTTCCCCCAAAATTCTTTAAGTCAATTCTTAATTCTTCAAGCAAGGTAAGTTTTCAAATAAGCAAAAGAAAAATAAATTACCTGCTATGAATACACTGGGACTTTTCAGTGCTGTTTATTTTGGGGTTTTTTTCCACCACAACAAAAGCTAATTGTTCCACAGCCCAATTGCCTGGAGCCTTCCACCTTATAAAACCACAGGTTATTAAGTGGTTCAGTTGTCAGAAGGATTTAATCCCTAATCAGTCTTTGCAATCAGATCGTGCAGGCTTCCAGAAAAATGCTTGGTTTAATGTAGTTTAATTCACTATATTTGGTGTTGGAGTGTGTCTGCTCCAGATGCAGCACACGAGGAGAAAACCAAGCTCCACCTGGGACACCTTTCTGCATTTCAGCTTTGCTGCTATTCCACCAGCAAAGGTTTTGTCTCGTTCTGCTCTTCCAAATGAGGTTTCCACAGTGGCCCTAATTAGTAGATGGGCTTGTTATTAACTTAAATTTCACACTATTTTAACCTTCCTGGACACCTGAACAAAGGCACTGTGTTAATACAATATTTCCAGCCAAAGTGTAACATTCTATTTGAAAAACTCTTTAACCTTCTTTTTGCGCTGTCCTGACATTTTCTATATTGGTCACTACCAAACATCATCACGATCACGATAACGATCATGATAAACATCATCACATCCCCACACAAACATTTTATAGCATGGACTGGACTATTTCAGTATCCAGCTCTGGGCATTCTGGCTTTGTGAAGTTCATAAAAAAACATTTTTTAATCAAGCACATGTGCTTTACCCAGGCTGAAATATGAATTGGTGTTTCCTCTTCAAGTTCTTCCAACTCAATCAGCCCACACCAATTAAATTTCACTCTCCTGACCTGCAGCTTGCTTCTGAAGCTAATCCCTTAAACCTTCTTTCATGGCCAGTTTTAGAACAGCTGAGTCCACAAGAGAAACAGAAGGCAAATACGGAGTTGAAAGCAAAGAAACTTGGACAGCTTTTTGCCACATTTCCTCAGCTCAGATGTTCTTAGAGATGGGTTGGGGCATAAACATTATTAAAGCATTCTCTGGTGGAACCGCTCAGTCAGACGAAGGACTTAGATCATATATATTAATGGTTTCTAGCTTATACAAACTAAAAAAACCAGAAAACAAAAACCAAAAACAACCCAAACAAAGAAAAGAAACCAACAAAAAAAAAAAAAAATTAGCACTGAATATGCAGAGAACCTGAGGAGATCCTGATGAACCTCAGAAGTATAAACTGTCTTTGCTTCAGACTTCTAAAAATTGCTGTTCCTCCAAGACCAAAGCATTCATGAAGTGTGACAGCCCTGGAAGTTTATTGTTCCTTCCACTTTGAATTGTTTTAACATAACCTACAGACCCAATTCAGATACAATTCATAATCACCACGGTGCTGATAAACTGTCAAGCGACATTAAAAATGAATCTGGTTCAGTTTTAGTTAGTAGGATTTCTATTCTGTTTCTAAATCAGCTTCTGTTTTGCATGCAGTGATTGTCTGTTATCAATATTTGAGATATATATATATATATTCATATATATTCCCAGTCCACTGTGTCTACTCAAAATTCAGTGAGTCAGTCAGCAAAACTATATATTTTGTTTTGAATTATTCCTACAAAGAGGTGATTGCTTCTTTGTAGCAAAAGCAACTTCGGGGCCACCCGTGATTTACTACACTGTGAGAAAAACAGAAAAAAATATTGCATCAAAACAAATCAAAATAGATTAAAAAGTTTGAATCAAGGGAAAACAGATCAAAAAGATTATAGCAGCTGTTTTCAAGGAAAAGAGCTAAAAGTGCTTTAAAACCTAAAGGTTTTACTGCAATTTAGTGTCTATTTGAAATGCATTGTAAACAACAGTGAAACTTCCACAAATTTTACACAATATCGGATAGAAGTAGACAAGGACATCTAATTTCATCCGCAGCTGATGGTCTGTGGAAATGAAAGGAACAAATCATGAACCTCATCTCCCCAGAGACACTGAGAAAATAAAGTACTTTTACTCCCAGACTTCATCATTAGTTATGAACCACTGGCCCATCCTGATGGATATTCTGGCACCCTTTCCTTACAGGTGAAGCTCTTTTTTACAGAGAAAAACAACATTTACTGAAACTTCCTTGATTTCTACTCATCGAACTCATGTCGGGACAAAGGAAATTAATTTAATCTTTAATTTTAAATTAATTTAGTACTTTCAGGTTTACAGGAAAGATCCATACAGGCTGTAAGTGTCAATTCATGATATTTCCTTGTGCTTCCTCACACTTCTGCTACAGTTTAATCTGAGTTTCTCTCTGGGAGGGTTTCTCTTCCTTAATAAGCATCCCTGACATCCAATCTGCTCCGTGGTGTGATTTGAATAACAACCTTCAGGATGGGTACCTGTGGCCCCACTGAGCTGTGAAATGAATCAGACACAGGTAACAGCTTTTCTGTCATCCTGGCATGGATCAAAACCACCCCAGCCCCAGCTGCTGACAGATGTGATTTATTCCTGAGAATTTGGAGGGAAAGCGCTGGTGAGCACACAGCTTTCCCTTAGGAGCCACGGCACAGCCACCAGAAATGACGAGCCTCAAATATCAAATTTCCCCTTCAGGATGCTGCTGCAGGAAAGGGGGGAAAGGATGTTGGTGTTCAGACTTGTGGGAGGTGGAGAAATTTGCTCCCAAGTCACTGCTTATTGTAACAAGCGCTGGCAAATGGCATTTCTGTCTGGGTTGGAATGCCTGGGGGCAAAATGATTGATGATGATGATGATGATGATGATGATGATGATGATGATGATAATGATGATTCCTTCAGCCTCATGGGCTGGGATTCACCTGGGCTTTAGGAAGGAGCAGACTGGCAGAGTTACAGTAAGTAGGCTCAAAAGCACATCCACATGAATCCTCAAGAACTTTTGCCCTGTGGTTCCTTAATTTTAACCTTTCGAAAAAGCAAATTTGAAGGATTCCCCAAACCTTAGTCCATAATTGCCTCTGGATGGATCATTTTCTTCTCGCTTGCCTTTCCTCCACCCATTTTTTCCTTACATCTTTTGAAGTCTCATACTTTGAGTTACTAAGAGATGAAGAATAGAATTATTTCAGAAAGAACAGAGAGCAAGGTGAGGAAAAAGGTGGGCTGCATGGTACATTCATGGACCCATGGAAATGTAAAATGAGTCACTGTTCGTGAAACCAAATGATCATAAAGGGATGAGGTACAATGAAGAGGAGGAAAAGTAGTTGAAAATGTTAGTGTGTTAATTGAAATCTGTTAAAAAGCTACTTTAAAGTAATTAGGTATGACTACAAATCCAATCAGACTGTGCAGTACTGTAACTTTTGAAAAATTTTCCCCCACATGAGTACAGTCATTATACGATCATGATCTAGTAAAAAAATCACCACCAGCCAAATTCCCAGAGGAACAGAAAATCACTGCCAGCTAACAGCATTCAGGTTGCTACTGGCAAAGGCATAAATTGAATGTAGGGAATAGAATGATTACAGCTTCACCTTTCCAAAAGTTCACGTTGATCCCTTATATTTTCTCAACTGCTATGTATCGAATGTTTGCTGGTGTTCTTTAATAACCTCAAACATACATTGCTTGGGGGTTTTTGAGCAATTTCCAGGGCTCAGTTATATTTACAGGCTACATTTACACAGCCATGGGGGACTTAACTCAAACATTAATCAGCTTAAAACTTTGAAACCTTCTCCCTCAGGAATTTTGACTAATGCATTCCTTGCAAACTGTTCCTTGCTTAACCAGCATCAGATGTTAACTTCTTTTTTAATAAAGAGGGACTTCAAGAACATCCACTGAAAACACAACATTCCTCACTTTTCTCTGTAAAGACGTGGATTCTGCTGAGGAAAGAGATGACACAGAACCACTGGGTCAGGAATAATGAAAATCTAATCTTGTGAATGTCAACAGAAACCATCTGAAGAAAAACCTTTAGAGTGAATTTAGATTTCTAGAACAATTTAAGAGGGAAAAAAAGCCGATTTATTTTGGTTTTGTTTTAAATAATAGACAACCAAGACCGGGCAAATTCAATACGATGATTTGACTCCAATTTTCTTAATTAAAAAGTCATTTATGCAACCTAAGCCTGTCTCCCCCAACTCCCCATGCCTGGGCTCTCCCCTGTGCTGCACTCTGAGACACAGGCATTTAACTGCTCCAGTCATGGCTAATTTTCTCTATCTGGAGACAACCTAGAACACACTGAGTTGCTGGGAAACGCTTTGTGCTTTCCTCCGTAGAAATCACTTTATTTTTCACTGACATTGCCAGATCCGTGTTCAGCCCTTGCAGAAAAATTTTAAACCTTGAATCTCAGCCCCAGCTGTACAGGTTGTTCCAACTTTTAAAAGCCTCCAAGAGTTTTGCACAGCATCTCCTGTATTATTAATGCCATCCATCTTTCAGATATTCATGGTTACAGTGACTGTTTCTTTCCATCACACTTTTACAGCCTGTTCTACACGAGAGACAAGGCAAGAAACTTGCCCTCCATCAGTGCAGGGCAACTTCAGCAAGGCTCTGAAGACATAACAGAGCCTTTTTTTTTATCAGATTTTATAATCTGATATATTAATCTGTATTATTTTGCAGGAAAAATAAAACCTTTTGTGTGTTTTTTCTATTGTTACATACAAGGCAAGCGGTTGAAATCAACATGAAGCGTTTTGAAATCTTAAAACAAAAAGAGGTCTCAATTACTCTTAAATGAAATGTTTTTTTCTGAATTTTTGGTCTGCAAACAGTTTGGAGATCAACATTCTTTGTCCCTCTGTGAAATATTAGCAATCATTTACTAATTTAGAAATCACTTGAAAGAGGGACAAGCTCCATCCATCAATCATTTTCTGCCCTGACTTTACTTCCCACGGGCATAAGTAGTAAAGTCCATTTCTCCAACAGGAAAAAATGCTACAAAATAGGGGGACAATGATGAAGTCATACAATTGGTTCAAATTCATCAAGAAACTTAATGAGACTTTTTTTGGTACTTTTTCTCCCTTTCCTTACAATGAGCTGCTTAATAAAGCACCTGGGATCAGCTCCCAGGCGCAATCTGTGCTCAGGTTTTATACAGATTGATGTGTTTACTCAGCACACTGAACTAATTAGCACTTAACTTGGCTAATTTCTTCTCCAGAAACAAATCTGACTACACCTCCACTTTCAAGGCATTTTAGAGGCTAGAAAAAAGATTTTTGGTATTTTAGTTGGTTGAACAAGCACCTGTCCTAAGTAAATTATGTTCCTCTGTGATGCATAATGAATGCAACGGTGTTCACTGTAATAAACCATCCAGGTCTATAAACTGAATGCTGCTGAAATGAATTATTTTCTAATTTCAAACTCTTAAATCAAGCTCTAATATGTCTCCAAATACAGGCTGTCTTATAGAAATTTTAGCATACATCAATATATTTAAATATCAGAGCAAGTTCTGTTACAACTGCCTTTCCATCTGTCGTCGTTTCTGCCGAAAGGTAGAATATTAATAAATGACAAACCAGCCTCACAAATGTTTCTAAAACACACATTTTCAAAAGGGCATTATCAAGATTTATTAATATATTCAGTGACAAGAGTAAGCAGCAACTCACAATGTTTCCTAAGCACTGAGTTGCATTTCCATTTCCCCCAGGGATGCTTGGGAATGCCTTCAGTGTTCCAGGCCTGGTAATAACCCCAGGAAATTCTGCATTTCCACCCAGCATGGGCAGCACTTTTTGGGTTGCCAAAAATAGGTTTTTGGCCTCAAACTCCAAAGGTTATTTGGTCACTGATGTCTCCCAGACTCGGTGAGACTCAGGTGCCCCTCACACTTATTGCCCAAATCCTGCATTCTGCAGCAAATTTACTGTGTTCATAAAGGAATGGGCAAAGGAACACCAGGAAAAATGAGCTGAGGTTCTTAATCCCAAAGTCCATCCATGTTTCAATCTAAGAACAAGCACTTCTCATTAAGCTCCTATTGCAGCTGGATATCAGATGCTGAGCAATTCAGAAATGCTCCACTCCCCCACACCCATATTTTGCTTTCTTAAACTGATAGACAAGTGCATTTAAGGCAGTATCTGTGAGTTTTATCCCAAAGGATTGCACATTTTTTTATTCCGAGGAATTGTACATGAGAAGTTTCATTTTTCATCTGTAGCTTTGTGAAGCTGACATTGGGAAGATGTTTGCAAAATAGCTACTTGAAAGCCACTCAAAACTCACGCTGTCATATACTTTCTGACATTAATCCCATTTAAATGGAGAAAAAATATCCATTCCAACTTCAAAAAAGTCTTTTCGTGCAGAAAATATGCAAGGTTTGGGGATATTTTCTGCCTCTTGAGGCTCATTGCTGAATTCCTGATGAAATATAGGGAGAGCTTGAGCCATTCCTCATTCCTTTTGGAAAGTTTCCTTCATGTACACTGATTTAGAAGGTGATTCACCAGCTCAGCTCCCCAGCAAAGCTGAATTTCCTTGTGATTTCTCACACCTGCAAAGGCTGTGTCTGTCCACACGCATGAGCCCTGTCCAAATATCTTTGTCGTACCTGGGCCTCTCCCTAATTCAGGCAAGGGATTAATTAAGCCTTTCCATAATGAACTCAGTGGTGCTCTGACACATTTCTGTGTCTCACACACATCTCACCCACCAGGATTTATTCTGGTCTTATTCTGGGCATGGGCAGACTGGGCAACAATACCTGCTTCCAAAACTGATTCACCTCAGTGCCAAAATGTTCCTCAGCTTTTGGTGCAATTTTTCCTTCAAGTTTTCAGATATAATGGAGCCAAGTTTCAGAGCATTTGCTAAATTGGGCGCTTACTCCCATTTCAGGCCCTCTCCCTGCTCATCTCCAGGAGTTTAAGTTGTATTTCTTTCATGGTATCACAAATGTACTCTATTCTTTATTCACAGTTCCACAGAACAATAAAACTGATGGTGACAGAAATCTCAGCTGCTGGCATGAATGTTTTCCACTTTGCTAGATGCAGAAAAAGCAGCATTTCAGCTCTGCAGACCTGAAGTGGGGCTTTAGCTATCGATTTCTATCTAAAACACTCCCCTGGATTTCTCACCAGAACATACACAAAATATAATTACATGTTGCAGACAGCACCCCTCCAGTGTGGCTCCAAATAAGATCTGGTTGTGTGAGAAATCCCACTCAAAATTCCATATCTGCATTAAAAACATATAAAATAGATCATTTCACACACCTAGCCACCTTTTTCTAAACATTCCCATACTTATTTAAATTGGTAGCATTTGCCCATCACTTTGAAAAAGAAAAGTACATGAAGGCATGCAGCAAATGTATTGGCCTAATTTGATTTCTTGTTTTAGACCAGAGAAACACCACAGAGTTCAGTGGAGTTGTTTTTAATGAATATCAGTATAAAAAGAAAGAAGTAGGCCAAGTACAGGTATGTTTCATTAAAAGCTTTGAGCTCCTAGGCACACTGCAGTATTAATGGCAGTGTCAAGTGATGTGTGAGATTAATTTGCAAAAGAAATTTGAAAAAAATATATGGAATGTGTACAACCAAGATTAATAGTCCACACACTAAAAACAGGATTTTCAAGCTGAAAAGGTAGGAATGTTTCAAGAGCTTGTTTTTAGGGAGTGGTATCATATCTTCATAAATAACCAAGAGAATATACTCTATTACTATCCTTTTTATACTCATTAAGTGTGATGATAAAACCAAATTACAGGAGGCCAGAAGTAACAGACTCTAGGAAACTGATAAAAATGCTTAAAGTTTCAGAAACTAAACTTGCACTGTTGGATAAAACTCAGTGCTGTTTAGGGCAAAGGAAATAAAAAAGAATTAACTTCTTTAGAGGACAACATGGGTAGACCTCACAGCTGGAAAATTAGAGAATGTCCTTGGCAGGGCAGATCTGAAATAAATGGTAGATGTGCCTCAACGAACGCCAACAAGAGCACAGCAGAAATGTGCTTTACCTGCTGCCTGCAAAGACTCTCTGCCTTTAAAAATATGACCCAAACTACTTCTGCCAAGGTGCAAATTATTGTATCAGTTCAAGAGGGAGGACGGCAAAGAGAAGATAAACTAAAGAGCACATTGGCACTACAGAAAAGTCATTAAACCACAAGCTGCAGGGACATGATTTTAACTTTACTGCCACAAGTTTGCTCTGTTTCTGCTTTCAAAAAGTGTGTGTAATGATTCCATTTTCACTTTACCCTTGTCTCCTTAAAATGAATACCGAAAAGCCTCACTGCCTGAACACCTCTGGATCACGGTCACTCTCTCTACTTGTTACTATCCACTAAATGTACAAATTCATTAACACCTTTTCAGCAACAAATAATAGAATCAGCACAGAATCACAGAAGGGTTTGGGTTGGAAGGAACCTTAAAGCTCATCCCATCCCACCCACTGCCCTGGGCAGGGACACCTCCCACTGTCCCAGGCTGCTCCAAGCCCTGTCCAGCCTGGCCTTGGACACTGCCAGGGATCCAGGGGCAGCCACAGCTGCTCTGGGCACCTGTGCCAGGGCCTGCCCACCCTCACAGGGAGGAATTCCTTCCCAGTATCCCATCTAACCCTGCATGTCTATCATCTAGTTCAAGGTCCTCCTTGCTGTTTTCCAGGTACTTTTCATGTCTGCACTCCAGGAATGCGTCCCTAGAAGATTTCAGCGTTTGATTATCTCTTTGCTGTTTAGCTGTTGCACACTGTGCTTTTCCCTGATAGCAGAATTTACAGAGACTATTCAGTGCCAAAGATGTCCCATAAATATGATGGACAGCGTGATTGCTGTCAGTGCATCTTGCAGGCACAGTCAGGGAGGGTGCTGCACGCAGGCTTACAGAGGAGAGGCTCTCCAGGTGCATTTTCCTGGTGTTGGGTGTGCCAAATGCTCCAAACCCAGCAGGGAACAGGAGGTGCTCACCATCAGAGGAATCCTGGATCACATTCAGCACACAGTTCCCTATTTCATGACTAACTGTTTTTTTTTCATTTTCAGGCTTGATGTTACTGGCAATGGTTCAAATACAAAATATTCTCAGAGAGTCCAACAAATATTATTTTAACAGAATAAATACAATGATCATCTTTGTTAATGACTGTTTTTCTCTGACTCCAAAGATTCAAATGTGATTTGCTATTGAAGCGCTGTTTGCTGCTCTGCCAGCACAGCTTTTGTTTCATCTTCCTGGCTCCAAAAACTCCAAGGTTCATTGCAACACAAATCTTCTCACAGGCAGAGCTTGAGAGATCCCCTCAAGATTTTCTGGCTGGCAGAACTGCAGCATTTGCCAGGATGCTTGGGGCTGCCTCCCAGCCTCCTGTTTATTTACAAGGGGTTCCTCTTTCAAAATACAGTTGTTCTGTGTTTAATGTGCTTCAGTTCTCATCTCTCCCTCTGAACTGTTTAAAAACAAACTTATGCATTGATGTTCATGTATTTTATTGTGTAAGGCTTGTATATAAATGGGCTTTGAGCAACCTGATCTAGTGGAAGGTTCCTTGCCCATGGCAGAAGGGTTGGAACTAAAGGAACTTTAAGGTCCATTCCAACCCAAACCACTCAGTAATTCCATGATAGATGTATGAATATTACATAGCATATTATATAATATGAGAATGCCGAAGTATATAAACCTGACATGAGCAAATTTCAACACCAAAATGTACCTAGGCCAGTGTATCTTCCTATAGGATTTCTGTATCAAATCTTACCAATAATTTTTGGTCTCTTAGATCAGTTTTACTAAGATTTTGCCTTAAGGAAGAAAAGTTTCACACATGCTTTGTTTGCCATATGAGTTATCCTCAGGCCCATTTGCTCTTCTTTGAAACCTGCCTGCACTCACAGTGTAAAGAAGAATCCCACTGCCGTGTAGGATTTATTTCACAGTGTGCTCCCTGGCTCTTTCCTGCTCAGGGGAGATACAGCCTTTCACAAAAAAGTTCTGGAATTCTGCATTCAAGTGAGACACAGCATTAGCTTCAAAGAGCAAAGGAAGCACATAATGTGAATTGGACTGGCCCTTGTCCATCAGTCCTGAACTATTTAGGGTTGCATATACATATATGATAGTTTGTGGAAGTAAAGAATAAAAGTATATCAGAAAGAAAAAAAAAGGGCAAGCATAAATTTGGAAATTTGGAAGCCAAAAATTACAAAATCCAGACTGGTTTGAAACTCAGATATGTGCACCACAGAATATGCAACAGGCCAGTGTGGGTTCAAACTGCTGTGTGACAGGGGCACTTTTATTCCCTCTCCCATAAACCCAAAGCTTCTCTGAAAGAAAAGAAGCTCTTGGGTTTTTTGCCTCTGGAAAAAAATCTCTGTAGATAGGGGTCTAGATTTTATGGAGCAAACTAGGATTATAATCCCTGTTTGTGAGAGTACTTCTGCACCGGTTTTCTCTTTCAATATCTCTTTCAGTGACAGAAAGTGTTTAGATGGTTGTGATAGTAAAGCAATGGTCGACAGAAGAAACAGCTGCTCCTGTTGGCACACTTCACTGCCAGTGCGCTCTGGGATGAGCATTTGGCACTGGGGATAGAGAGAAGCATTTGTCTTTTCAGTGAGTAGAAGCTGGCCATTTTCTGCCACTTTTCACAACACTGTTAGTCCTATATTGCTGCATTTCCTTTCTTTCCACTGCCAAATAAACAAGGGAATTGCTTACTCACGGCCAGAGAGGGAAGGGTTCGGTTAATTAATGCACAAAAGGCGCAGATAGATTTCACACATGATGGAAATGAGGTGATCTTCAACTTCCTCCTGCTCATTTATTCACGAGGATAATGGACAGCAAGGCAGCAGCACATTGCAGTTAGCAGTAAAGTTTAATTCCTTCAGACACAGACAATTATAAGACAGAGCAGCAGTGAGGCTCTGTAGTCTGCTCCCACTGCAAAGCACATTGAGTCAAGAGGAAAGTAAATTAAAAGCTCGAGTGCTCTGCTTCCCAAGGCATTCCCTGCAGCCGGGAACAAAAGAAAATCTCATCTCGCCTGACATGGGGCAGAACCTTTTTTTTAAAAAAGGCAAAAGATCTTATTCTGCTCCATTTTCCCCCTGAGTGGACATTCCTGCCTGGGATATTAAACCCAGTGGAGCCCAGTTCCTACTCCCTGCCTCAGCACCACGGTGCTGCTGCTGTGCAGAAGGAACAGAGGTAAGAAAACCTCTCTGTCTCAGACAGCAGCACTGGTGTTGTTCTGCAGTGCCTGGGGGAGAGCCTGGAGTGAGAGTTGAGGAGCTGAGACTTGCAGGTGCACAGCTCAGCCCCTCCTGAACAGCACGAGTCACACCCACGCTTGCTGTGAAATATTACCAAGACTCAGTAGGATCACCTCATCAGTTTGGGTTGTTTGGTTTTTTTACGTCAGGATTGAAACATTTCAGATTTGATGACTTCTGAAACTCAAATCCTGTTTTCTATGTGAAGACTTGTTAAAACTCCTGTTTCAGCTGATGCCTAGGTAACTTTTTGTGAGTCTGAGTGAACAGAGTCCCCAAACCGATGTTACCAACTTGCAGACATTTCACTATCCAGTTTTTCATTTAATCCTTGAGACTAGAACTATTGGCCTCAATCCATCGGTCCAGATTGTCGACATCCCTCTGCAGAGCCCTCCTGCTCTCCGAAAAATCCACACTCCCTCCCTCCTTGGTGCTGTCTGTGAACATCCCAACCCTGAGTGCAGACAGGTGGGAATTACAGGTGGGAATTCCTTCAGGAAAGGTGACCAGCCCAGTATTTTTCACCAAGGAATGTGATGGCAGAAGAAGATCCTCTGAGTAGGACAAAACTTCCAGAGGAGGGCATTTGAGGATAAATATGTTTTGAAGCACACCAGGGCCTGTTTGGCTGGTGATGGGAAGGGTAATGGGGTACAACTGCTCAGCACACCGATCTCTCTCTCCCCACGTTACTCCAGACACAGCTCTGCACCTTCAGAGGGGAGCAAAGAGAATTTGGTGCTTCTTAAATACTCTGAGCGACACTTAAAGGACAGGACATGCAGAACATGGCTGAACCTAGGGAACAGCTTAGGTCACTGGAAATGTAGGGCTGCTCTAGGGCTGCCCTGAAGTGTGCTAAGTTACAGCAGCTGCTTCAGAGCCATTTTAGCCGCAAAGAATGCCCAGGTGCCTGGTGTTCCTTATCCACAGCTGCCTGTTCTGTAATTCATTCCTCCCTTTCTATTTCTCATCCTCTTTTTGCTGCCTGGAGGTTGTGCAGGGCTCTGGCAGGAGCCAGAGGAGGTAGGATGCCTCAGGGCTCCGATGTGCTGGGAGTTTCAGATTAGAATTCCGGATCAGGATGGAGTTCCCTTGCCACAAAGAGCTCTCTCTCATCATAACCACTCAGCTAATGCAGTGATTCCTCTCAGATCCATTGCAATTCTGTCCTCTGAGTACGTATTTGGGAAACATCCCATGTTCCTGTCATAGCCAGGCCTCAGCGTGTTTGCTGAGTGTTTGCTCTGCAGTAAAACACTTATTTGCACATTTCTTGGGTGAGGTCTGGAACAAACATTTGGAGAGAGATGAAAGAGCATCAGCAGAACAATATACTTGCTGCCACCTACAGAAAGCAAGATGAGCCTGGAAGCACAGAGACAGAAAATAACTCAGGGCTAAGGACAGAAGCCTTCAGAGCACTGGCAATATCAGAGGCCAGCTTGGATAAAATATTGAGAAATAAGTGATTGGCTCAAGATTAAAATATAAAACAACACTCACAGCAGCCTGGAGCTAAAGAGTTATGAAAATTCATAGGATGGAGCTGGCCACTCTGTAAGATGTTGTATTTGCAGAGCTGCTGTATCACACAGGGAAGGAATTCTCAGTAATGAAATCCTCATGGCTGCTTCAAAGGATGCGAAAAGTTATTTTAAAACACAGAGAAATGTTTGTTCATTTAAGTACAGCTTGGTTTCTTAAATTCAGATAGATTTGCAAGACACCAGATACGTATTTGGGTATTCGATCCAGCACAATACTGTGAAGGATCTTTGAGAAAAATGGAACATTAGCAACAGATTTTCAACTAAGAAAAAATAGACACTACAAAAACGTCCATAAAATCAAATAAACAGCAGAAGATTTTAAAATACAGAGCACATACACTTCTGTGTTTACAGGAGGTACAGCTCTAAGGAAAACACTGAAGAGGCGTGAGGAGTCAGAAAAACAAGCAAGTAAAGATGAAATATGATGGTTTTCTGATTTTTATAAATATCTGCATTACATCAATACAGACAGTGCTGGACAAAGAATCCAACAGGACTTTTTACAAACAATTTGCTCTGAAACCTGAAAAAAACTGAAGTCACATTAATGGACTTGGGCTGATCAAAACCAAACAGAAACTGGAATAAAGCTCTACAGAGAAAATATCGACAGAATATTCAAAAGAAAGTGAGGCAAATTTGAAATTATTTTTAATGGGTCATAAGAACAGTGCACAAGAGGGACAGGGACATACACGTTGGGTTTGATGTGTCAAAGAAGAAAGGTGGATTTTTTCCCAGGTGTTCAGCAATGAGCTTTGTGCAGAACAGCCATCACTTATCTCACAAACAGTTTTGATCCCATAATCTTTTCTAGAGCTGACAGAAACATTTCCAGTAAGTGATTTTCTCACCAAAATGTCTTTTTTTCTAATGCAGAATGACTGCTGTTCATATGTTGGTTCCACCACAGGTTTTGTGCTCAGGAGGAGTTTTCGGATCTAAGATAGAGCTTCATATCAGAACAAGTTGCAAAGAAAAATAGTTCCATGGCAGATTTCAGAAAACACCTTGCTGAGTTTCTTGGATAAACAGCACTTTGAATGAAAAATGGGGGATATTGTTACCAATTACTTGCTAATAAGAAAAATCCTACTCTCCCTCATTATTTCCTCATAAGAAATAGGCTGTGACTAGCTTTCACTGGAACCATAAAAGATTGTTTAACAAATCTGTTGCCTCAGGCTCTTCTCCCTGCAGGAAATAACTCCATTTCAGCAACAAAGTCCTGACTAGAACACGAGCCCATCATCCACGAAATACACATAGATCAGAAAGGTGTTATTCTTCTGATCTTTAATAGGTTTTATCAGCATTTTATAACTTGAAAGAACTTATTTTCTTTGTATTGCATTTTTAATGAATACATTTCATGGCAATACCCAATCAATGCACCAGTGAAAGATCCACAGATCACAAAGATAAGGACACTCGAAGTAATCATCTGCCTCCTCTCACAGACTAGAGCCACCTTTCATCATTTTAATTCCTCAGCATTTCAAAGAACCTCCACGAGAAAATGTCCTTCCAAAGGAGCTTTTGAGCTGCCCCCTGCAGCAGAATTATTCTCCAGCTGATGTCAGACACCACCTGCACCTGGTGCCTAAAATTGCCGGGCCCAGGAGGAGAAGGGTTTAAATCAGCTAATTCATTTCTACACTTTAAAAGGAGGAAACAAGGGTGAAAGCATGGCAAAACATAAGCAGAATTACAGTTTTGCTCCAGTTAACCCAGACTGGCAGTATTTTTATTTTGTCTCCAAACCCCACAGCGTCTCTGTGAACCACTGTAATACCAATTATCAGACACATTCCTACTGAGAGGACTTAGAAATCAAATGTCCGTTTTCTGGCACCCAGAACCATCACTGAAAGAGCAATGGAGGCAAGACATGGAAGCAACAGCATAAATTCATCAAATCATTGTCAGAGTACTACAGAGCTGAGCTGAGTAGCACAGAAAAAGAGTCATCCCCTAGGAACAAACAGAAAAAAGGCTTCTGAGGCAAAAAAGTATTTTCCAATGGAAATAAGAGTAAATCTGATTAAAAAGAGACAGAGTTTTTGTCTGTTTTCTTGTCCAATACAAGCCCAGTCTTGTCCTTGCTTTGATCTGTTCATCCTAACAAAGGGTGAGCACCACTAAACTGCATTGTAAAAATAACTGAAATAAGAGCTAGAAGGGTGAATTTTCTGTAATGCCAAGATATCTGATTATTCAGGGAAAAGTAGGCTACAGAATCCTCCCATTCTGACTGCTCCATTCATTCAGGGCACCTGATCTGGTGATCTCTTGTTAACTGGTTAAAAGGACACCCAAAAAAGTGAAATCCCTTTTCCTGAGGAAACCAATCAATACCAATTGATCAAGCAGCCATAATCAGCACTGGGAAAAACGGTGCAACACAAAGACTCATCCTCTTTTGTGTTTGGACGAGTAACATGGCATAACTGGATTTGGCTGAAACCAATCATTGCAATTTAAGTTAAGGAAGCAAGGTCAAATATTAAAAACCCCTCTCAGAAACACTGCCCTATATTTTGTTTGGCAGGCGCTACTTAACCCTTGTCAATAATTTTTAATTTAGAAAATATCCAAATCCCCTTTTGACCTGTTGGTCCTGCTGACCTCAGTGTGTCTGTTCTCCTCTTTTTATTCTTTAAAACCTATTACCAGCACTAATCATTACATTGCTTTGTGCATATAAAAGTGACCCCAGCTGAGGTCAATGAAACAGAATGAAGGAACCAAAATTTCAAGCAGCACATAAATCTACTGCCCACTAAATTTGCCTGTTATTATTGGCCTATTACTTGCTGTCATTTCCTCATTACTTCTGCTATCGTTTTCCTTTAAAATCAGGAAATGTTAGGTGCAGCTTTTTCCTCTTTCTCTTCCTAATATTGAAAGTTGTAATTTTTTTTGATGCTGTGATAAATCTAAAGCAAAAATTATGTCCCTTTTAGGGCAAACATGACAGTTTGTTGTTAACAGAACCAAGTAAAAGTCAGTACTCATCAATCAGTGCTCTGAGAGTCTTTTTATCAAAATTATATAGCTGGAGTTTCTAAGAAATAAACCATAATATCATGGCACTAATTACAGCACTCGGAAATGAGGGCAGAGACAATGAGGAGTCTTTGGCCCTTAGATCGTCCATATAAACAAACAAATACAGTCTATGAGAGTCAAATTCCTTGAGCATCAGATTTTGCTCCTTTTTTCCTGTGAAATAAAGATCAGGTTTGAGACAATCACTGTAAATGAACTTAGAGATAAATCAGCCCAACACAACAAGCACAGTTCTTGCAAAAAGAAAATTTAGGAAGTATTTTCCCCTGTTTTAAGAGATGGGAAAGATCACAGAGTCATATAATAGTCATAGAAATGAGGTTCCCAACCCTAAATCAAATATCTTTGTGGAATAGAAGTACAAACAAAGGAACCCTTTTTTCTTTCTAGCATCACTAATACTTTAAATTTGTCTTTTACACAATAAACTCAAAAGGCCTGCCCGCTGAGAAGTAACAGTTCAACTAAAAAAGTTAACCAAGATTTTAAAAAGTTGATAAAGCTGGGTTTGTTTCAGTAGCCTGAATTTCACACTGAGAGACCACTTCTCATGTCAAGGGTTTACCTTAGTCATAAACAATGGGAGAGTTACTTTTACTTGGAAAACTTTTTTTTTTTTAAGTAAATTATATTTATTTGATCCCTCTCAGTTGACTTAAAATCTACTAATAGAAACATTTATTTTGCTGAATACAGGACATTTAGAAAACATGAGAGAGTTTTCTTGTGATTCCAACCACACTTTTCTTCCAAAAATTCTCTAAAAAGTAATGTCTATCTGTAAATTTTCTCCCAAGGCTGTGACACATATTGAGTTCCTTATTTCTCCTCTGGTTTCTCTCCAGCTGTATTTTTGCTTCCCTGGTTTTTCTCCTCTAACCACTGTTCCATGGAGTGATGGAGGTGAGGGGTGGGAAGCAAAGAGGAGATTGCAGATTATTAAATTCCAATCTCAGCCTTTACATGGTGACAATCCCTTGGCCTTTTTCATCTGTCACCAAGACCTATTTAATTGTTCATTGCTTCCAAGTCAGTGACAGGTATCTAGTATGGCATCAGCTTTAAGGAGATTTGTGGCTGCTCATAGATCAAAAACTACACATGCTGGAGGCCACCTAAACTCTGGCTTAACATATTAAAAAATAGATTTATGGGGCCCTCAGGACATCCCTGTGAAATCCTGGGAGACTGATGGGACTCTGCCCAGAGAACAGCAGATTATGACAATAACAAGGTGGTAGGATGTGACAAGAACAAGTTAGCAGGAGTAAGGAACTGCAACACTCACTGAGCAGCAATGGGAAATTTGTCACAGAGGTGATCATTTATATTGCAGCATCAAAGTAGCAGCGCTGTGATTAAAGTCCTGTTAGGAATTCAGTTTTAATAAGAGCTTTAACCTTTAGCTTGTTGGAAAAAAAGTACCATTGAAATGGCAAAAAGTCAGAACATAGAATGAGAACTTTGAGTGGTATTTTGCACTGTATTTTTATGGGGGTTGGATGAAAAATTGAGACATCAACTATAAATCTTCTGAATCTTTTAAAATTGTTTTAGATTTTTTCACTGTGTTCATTAAAAATAGTTTTGTACAAGGAAATCAAGACCATTTGAAACATCAGCAAAGTTTGGCTCCATGGAAATTTCTTTCTATAGCAGGAGTTCTCCATCACTGTTTTCTGTCTTGCATTTTAGTCTGTCAGTGTCACATACCATCATTTTAATTTCAGAGATCTCAGTTGTGTTAAGACAAAATAATTCCACACATTTAGGGAATATTGTGGCAGCCCTGTCAGTGAAATTGCCACCTAAGAACTCCAGAACGATATTAAAGGTGAATATCAATGAGCAGGTTTTGGAATGTGGGTTATCTTCTAAAGAGGGAAATGAAAGCACTGCTGATTCCACTATAGACAATACAAACAGGAAGGTGTGCACAAATCTTTCCTTTTCAGCTTTTATTTGTACACCTTTAAGCATGGAAATGTTCAAAACTTTTTTTTTATTATTATATAATAACATCACACCCAAATATTTACTGTCATTAAACAGAGCTTTTGATAATTAATTGTAATTCAGGCTACCATGCTGGGCCAGAAATTTTATATTTTCCACAGTCTAATCAAACAGCACTTAGAAAAGGTAATAGTGCAGTGATATGGCTAGAAAACATGGGGAAATTATGGAAATGGTGGAAATTTTGCAGTGCTGCAGGGCCCCAGTTTCAGCCCACGTGGCACTGAGAGCTATTCTGGTTTTTTGTACAACCTTTCCTCCAATGTCCTTCATGATTAACAGAAGGGCTCCTGCGTTTGGTGCCTCTCAGCAGAGAAAAGAGACTCCAATCTCTTTGAATAAAGAGAAGAATAGCTTCTTTCTATTAAATATAGTCCCGAAGCAGGAGTAGGTGTTAAGGAGGGGAACACTGGGACATTGTGACATTCACTAGCATGACACTGAATAGAGGCTGCACGATGAGACACAGCCCACAGACGCTGGTCACTGCCACTCGCAGAAATGACAGCAGGAAAAGATTTCTAAGATGTATTTTCATCTCTCACATTCAATAGAGAACAGTGATCTTGACTCCCACGTGCCTGACACAGTGCTGGGCGATGATTTGGAGAGAAGAGAATGAAATAACATTATCTCACTTTGAGAAAATAGAATTACTTTTGAAAATGTCATGGTTTGCAGCAACTATACGTTGATTTCTTTATTACCGTGAAACCGTGCCTCCACATTTTGTAAATCAAATCAAAAGCGCTACAGTGGAAATTGCTTTTCACCACTCCTAATAATTTTAGACCCTGGGTCAAATAAAATCATTTTTCAACAAACTTTTTGTAAGACCTCATTACGCTTTACTATAACTTTTGCTTCTGTGGTTCTTTACATCTTTTTCTCAAAATAAGAAAAAAGAGAGTTATCATAAAACAAATGTGGATTTTACAGTCAAGATGCTGGGGAGAGTTTATTGAATTACACTGAGCTAGGAAAAGACAAGTTGAAAACCATCCCTCTGTGGGTCAAGCAGGGTTCTTGCCCTTTCCTTTCTCTGTAACAAGAGCTCATTAACAGCCTGTTTTTAATCAGTCCCCCATCACCTTTGCTGCTCTGTTTATTATCACAGCAGCAGAGCTTGGCTGATGCGGCAGATTCAGATCCCTGGAGCTAGAACAGGGAGCTGGGACTTCCAGGATCTATGATGTTCATAGAATTTTCCCAGTTTCAATTAGTTTTTGATCTAATGTGGTTGTTTCAAGGTCTGTTTGGAAAATGGAAGGTGTGGAAATGGGGACATTTCTGGTGACATAGTGAGCTGTTCCGAGGTGTTTGCTCTGACTGGCCCTGTGAGGGATCTGTGAACATCAGCTTTTTATCATTCTCCTCAAGCCCATTTGTAAACCCTCTTTTTTCTTAGTCACAGCTCCATTTGCCAGTAACTCACCCTCCTAATGGAACAAGGTGACTTTTAGGGGTATTAGAAAGAGATTTGTTTAAAACTTAAGAAATAAAGCACAGAGGCTGGATATCCATTCTCCCCCTTAGAGAATGTTTAAATAAACTGGGCTCAGTGAAGGCAACAGAATAATTTTCATTCATTTTGACAGATTAGGGGTGGGGAACTTTAATCACTGGTTAATCTTGGGAGATGTGACACAACCTTACCACATGAGAACCTTAAAATCTTAATACAATGCATACATCAAAGCATTTACAAACCTACACCAGCAGACATCAGACAAAAGAAAAAAAGAAAAGAAAAGAAAAAACCCATGAAACAAATTTATTTCCAACTTCAGAGAAGTAAAAGGTCTTGTATTCTCACTTGGCTTGAATACAGCCTGTAACAGCGATAAATATTTCACGCCGGGGGCAATAGTCTCACACAGCACTTGCTGTAGTCTCTCTCATTTCCTTCCTCTTGACCCATGTTCCTATTTGCAAGGCAGATACTTAAGGGACTATCCATGGCTGCAAGCTATAAAACCATGTCTGTTTGCAGCAAACATCCATCTTCCTTCAAAATGCTCACTGTTCTTCAGCAATATTCCCAATTATTAACCCAGGGCAAAGCTTTACAGCATTCGGGTTACGCTACGGAACAGAGCTGCAGAATTGTTTTCCTGAGAGGATGCATTCCCATTAGTGGTGTATTTCCTATTGCCAGCACATGCAATCAAATCATCATTTATATAAACCTTCCCTGGCAAATCGAGTGTTTGCATTCGGCTTCTCTCAAGCTGTTGCTGCTGTCACTGTGAAAATAACAAAATAAAAAGAGTCTTCTGGAATAATCACTCCTGGAGTCGGTCCAGTGGAGGCCTGCAAAGATGGTGAGCCTGGAAATTCTCTACTATTTGGATGAGGATATAGAGAATGATACTACAGACTCACACCTGCGTGAACGCATCCACCTCTTGGGAGCTCCATCCAACTTTGTCCTGCTTCAGGATCTGCTCATGAGGTCTCCAAAACAATTCTTTAATTGACTAAAAACAAGACATTTCTTTGTACCCAGTCTATTAAAAAACAACCCAAAAAAAAAGTAGCAAGAGACTGTGCAGATTTGGAATTTCCATCTAAGGAAGAAGGTTAAAAGCAGCTTACATTTAAAAAAAAAAAAAAACACATTTTGCCTCATACAGCTTTTCAACATTGCTTTCAAAGATATTACATTTTACAGCCAACCCATATCACTTTATTTATATCCTATTACAAATGGTACTCAAATTTAAACATCTGCAAGGTGTTAAGCATCCTCAGCAAAATTCTGAGTAAGCTCAACTCCCACCAGCTACAGATGGAGAGGAGGGGGCTGAGAAGCACATTTCAGGAGTCATTCTTGAGTACATTTAAATTTAATTCCGTTTTGATAGGTGTTATGCTTTGGGGCCACCAAGCCACTCTCCACATTTAGAAAGCTGGCTCATACAGCAGCTCAAAGTTACACTTCAATCTCTCCTCAAGGTCTGTATTTTTCTGTACTTTGACACTGGGCCTGGTTAAGAAGGTCCACAGTATAAAATCCACCATAAAATCCATAAAATCAGGAGAGCATTGCATAAAGCCTTTTTTTTTTCTCTTCTAGGTTTGACTTGAAAGCAAAACAGCTCCCAGCTTTGGGAATCTGATGGTAACTTGTGTCATTTGGGTGGATTCCACACAGGAAATGCTTGTGGGTAGTTTAGATTTATGCAGAACAATTGTTGTTTCTCACTACAACTCATTGCTTGTGCTTTCCATTGGCTGAATAACAATGTGCTCCTGCTGGATGAAACTGGATTTTTAGCTCAAATAAAATATCAAAATAGATACAAACCCTTCTTTAACATATCCTTGAAAATTCATGAGAGACACGTCTCACAAAGAGTCCTGTGTAGCTCAGTAGTACTAAATTATAGGAAAAATTTATATATAACCTCAAAATCATAGTAAAAATCATAGCTTTTCCATTAACTCTGTTTAAACGGATAGGGCCAAGTCTAAGACTAGAGCACTAACAATATGAACGCTGTGAGCAGCTCCATTAGGAAAACAAATGCTTTGTACTTGATGAAACCGAATAGATTGACAACTTTGTGAGCCACTGAAACCATCAATTATAACTACCTATATCCTCTCTGTGGGTTTTGGCTGTTGAAGGAGCTAAAATATCCCAGCAGAAGCTTTAGGATGCACTGAACAGCAGCGAGCACAGCCCAGTCCTGATCCCTGCCTGGGGAAGGAGATTGTGCTCATTAAAAAGATAATAGAACATGAGGATCTATCTTGTAACGTTTGTAAACAGCTCCATGAGTTATCCTCGAGTCAGAAGCTTTCTAGAGATCAAAGGAGCATGAGATATCAAAGCTCCTGAGCCACAACAGAGGTTTAAAACATAATTCTGAATATCAACACAAAGGCTCGGGAGCCAAATTGTGCCTTCCCAGCTCTCAAACTGCTCGGGATAAATTTGCTGTCAGCAATTATAGAACGGAAGTGTTTTGGGTTTGGTTTGGATTTGTTTGGGGTTTTTTCTCTGAAGAGTTTGTACTTTATTTTTTCCCAGACACTCAGGGCTGACTGTTAAATTTTAAAAATAAATCTTAGTATTTGATAAAGTTACTTCGTTAAAGTGAGAGCAGCATAATTTCAGAAAAAGCTCTACACAAAAAACCCCTTTCATTAACATCTTGATTGGAATACCACTGATTTACAACTAACCACTTTTAAATTTAAAATTATTATGAACAATTTTTTTGAGATTGTAATTGTACCTCAGAGTCCAAAGCAGCTTAAATAAGTGGTGCACATATATCACTAAGTAAAACAAAAAATCTACTGGTTATAAATCTCAAGATATGGATAAAATATGCCTTACATGATGATAGACTAGTCAGATATAATATAATTAAGTGAAGTTGTCTCAGCCTTTAGCATGATTTGAGGATATGGTTTTGCTCTCTACAAAGGCAATAATAACCTGCATTTGGGAAAGGTCTTTAGAGAACCCAAAGGGATTTTATGCTGCTGCTGTATTTTGTTTCATTATCTTTCAGCAGAATGCTGTTAAAACATTTTGTCAAAAATAACAAATATAAAATACACTAAATAACAAAACCCAAGAAATCCCCTCTGAGAGCTGACTCCAAATTCTCTCTGAGGCTGTAGCTGCACTGCAGGCTCTAACCATAAGCAGTCAGTCCAAGATAATGACTTTGATCTCTTGAAAACCCAAAGCCCATGAAAACAGGCGGCAACAACCACCCTGAAAAAACACGTTCAAGGCAACACTTGGGAAAAACATTAAATCGCAAATGCAGTGATTTAATAACATTACTTCTCTGTTAGAATGGTGGCAAAACCTCCAAAGTGCCCCGGAGATCATAGCCACTGTTTTCTCTAGATTCTCTATCAAACACTCAGAGTGCCTTTGCTCCAAAGGGCTTAAATGAGATGTTGAGACAGGAGAAAGAGGAAAAGAAAGGAATACATTTTCACTTTAATGATGCAGAATTGAGGCGCAGGGAATTCAATGCACTGCTTAGGTATCCCACAGATCTCTGTGCACTGATACCTTTGTGCCCCAGAGCTCCAGATAAGCTCCTTGTTCTTTAAAAACATAATTTGCAGGAGCTCCAGGACTGCACCAGCACAGGCTCCCCAAAAAACAGCAAAGAACAGACACAGATGGAGATGTGAGCACTCCACCCCAGTTATTCTAATAACCTGCTTTGAAAGACTCTAATTAGGCTCCAAGAATCACAGAGGATTACAAGACTTTTTCACAACACTAAACAATGCTAAATACTGCACAAATAATTAAAATTTCTCTTTTTTAAAAATACAATTTCCTTAGCACGTGCAGGATGGAAAAACAAAGAACATGCAGTTCCAGCACGTGGCTCATTAAATCTTAGGCTCAGCTCAAATTATTTTTCAGAAAGAAATGTCCATTGCAACAGTACCTGTTAATTTAGCCACTGAAGTGATGTATTAAGAGCAATGTCTCTGGGCAGAATGACAGTAATTACCCATATTGCAATAAAAGCTCAGCACAACACACCAAGGAAGTCTTAAGTATGGTGAAACAGTCACTCTGTAAAGATTCTTGCAGGCTTAATTGTTTTGGATGTTCTTTCCTTGAGCAATTGATGATTATTCTGCACAGAGATAATTAGAAAAATCACGCTGTGAAAAGAGCAGTGTCAGTTTGTGGCAAATTCTGTGGAAGAGCTTTCCATTTATTTAAAAAAAAAAAGGAAAAGAGAAGTCTTTATGGTTTTTCTGAAGCATCCACCTTCTGTTGAATTTTTGTGCATAGTCATAAAACTCCTGTGTGTTCACTTTCTTCTTAGTTTAAATCAAATAAACTGATACTTTATCTGATTTACCTGCAAACTCATAAACTATTCATATATCAATCAACACATCATATCTACCTCCCTAAATAAAGGTTAAGCTACATTTTGACATATTTTCTCTCTTCAGATGCTTCAACTGCTGTATTTCTCTTAGTCCACTTATTGAAATGGTTTTGATTCTCCCAAATCACTTCTTGGTTTGGACAGGAATTTTAATTGATTCTTCAGTGGCTTCTATGATGGCTTTTATTTTTATACCAAAATATTTTAGCGCTCTAGATTGTACATAAATTCTCACATTTGAAGGTATGTGACGACCGCCCCAGGCTGTGATCACAAGCAAACCTCTCCTTTGGTTGACACAGCCTTCTTTTACACCCACAATGGCTGAACCTTTGAAATGTCTCCAGTACTGCTGTCAGCACCAGATCTTCTTCATTCTCACTTTGAATCCAGCCCAGTTCCCCTGGGCTCCATTCAAACCACAATGAATCAGCACCTGAGCTTCTCCTCCCTGGTCTTTTAGCTTCTAGTGATTTGCTGCTCAATGCATTCAAGTCAAATTTTCTAGTTGCAGAGAGCTTTTCTTAGTTTGAAAACCCCCAAAGCATCGAGGAGGTGTAAAAACATTTAAAAGCACAATTAAAAGGCAAAGCGATGAATTACGAGCTCTGCCCCAACTTCAAAGGATGAGGAAATAAACCCCAGAGTCCTAGAATATGAATTTGGATCGTAATTCCTGGATTTCCCCAAAATTCACATTTACTGCAAGAGCTCTCCTGACCAACAAGGGTTTTCAGAAGTTCAAGCATGACCTGTGCTATATTCTCACCCACAGATGCAGGAAGGATGGATTTGAAGAGAAGGTTCAGCTAGAGCAGATCTCAGGAAAAAACTCCCAGGACGAAAGGAGTGTGCCTCCAGCTACCTCTGTTGGCTCAAATCTCCAGCTAAAAAAGGGAGGCCCAGACTGCTAAATGTAAATACAGGAGCCATTTGCCTATAACATCCAGGTATCTGACATTAATTATCTATTAATTTTAGCCCCCTTTTTTTTTATAGCAGACATTTATCAACAGCCCAATTATCTTAATACTGAGACAGAAAAACTTTTTAAAAAAAAATCAGAGAAAGAAAAAAATAATATGGCAATGATGATTAGGAAAGCACATCATTTGCAGGAGGGACTTTGACATCCACAAAAAGAACAGTGACATCAGAAGCAGCAAGAACCTCATTAGTCACTAAGGAGAAGTTTTGCACAAAAAGCCAAAGTCATCACAGAAGAACAGAACATCCTGGTGGAATGAGGTTGGCCCCGGGTTTTTCATCATTCAGGTTGTTTCCCCTGCCATATGGTCAAAAATAATAAGCTTCTAAACTAATTATTGAGACAAGTGGAGAGCTGTCTGGCCTTATATAGAGAGTGTGCTCCAGGGTCCCTCTCCAGACACCTCCCTTCCACCAAGGCGTTTCAGGGAGAAAAAATTCTTTCGGTTTTTTGTAGCAAAACTTTTTTCTTATAATTTTGCACACAGACTCATTATGCCCCACTCTTGGAAGCAGCAAGGAAAAGGATGAGATAATTATTGTGGTTCCTTTATTTTAAGCAGTGAAAATTGTTAGGTACTGGTAAGCAATGTAATGTGGAGAAAGAGCTTTAGAGAGATTTGAAAGAGATTGAAAAGGGATTTAAAAGACCAGCTAATAGCTAATAATAAATTGCTTATAGAGTTCAACTGATCAACTGATGATGAATTTAGTTGTTAAGACTGCAGGGATGAAAAGGAAACAACAGATTGTCCATGGTCCATAACATGTTCATCACTGTTGGGATGGCCTAAGAAAGTGGATTTGAGCTCCTGCTTGTGTGAAATATGGAGCTGTTTGTATGGGCAGCATGCAATCACAGACCTGCACATTTTTCAGAAAAATAGCAGGCAAAGCAAGAGAAAGAAGTGCAGAACTGTCCTGTTACTAACCCAGCCACAGAAAAACACCACAAATCTTTCTTCTTGGCAACAATTTCACCGGAGTGATGTGCCCCTGGTTCTACCTTGGAGCGCTCCTGTTCATGGGTAAGTGAAGGAAGATCATTCCCTTGGGATTCCTCCCTTGAGCCTCCCTTTTGCTCCTCAGAACAAGATCATTTCACCACAGCTCTCATGCAGATGTTCCAAGCACTAGGAAACTGCTGTTTTACAAAATAAAAGAGTTCTAATGCCTCAGTGTCAGCCCCAGAAGGTCAAAGCCTCCCTGCCTACATCTCACACTTGCCCTTCCTCAAATGTTTTCCCAGAGCAGCCAGCTGAGAGCCCTCGTTCTGCTTCCTTTCATCCGCCCAAGGAGGCAAAGGTCACCCTTCTTCCAAATAAATTATCGCTTTTAAGGCAACCTTGTGATCAGTCAGCTCAAAGAGGGGAGGGCAGCTGAGCATTGTGTGCACCCTGAGAGCAGAGGCAGCTCCTCTCCTGAAGGTTGGGCAGCTGCAGAGTTCTGTTCCTTGCTGCCTGCACAGACTGGCGAGCAACTTGCCAAGAGACGAGACTGAGTCATGTCTGCCTGCCGCGGTGTTCTGGCGTTCAAAACAAACCTGGCGGATTTCAGACAGCTCCAAGGTCAGGAGTTCTGGCTTTAAAAGGGCTGAGTTTTAAAATTTCTGCTAAAGCTTAATTCAGAATTTTGGGTTTGTCCACTTTTGGTATCACAGAATGCAAATATGATGAGTGTATTCAAATCAAAACCCACAGGTAAATTCATATATATGAAAATTAGATAGACTCTATATGGTCAAAATTCACAACCTGTTTATCTGTATTCGACTTCAATCATCAGGCCGACTACAGCACCTGACAGTCTGAATGCAATAGCTAATAATCTGAAATTCTGTTATATTCCAGAAAAAAGTCACAAGCAAGGATGTTATATCGGCTCACAATGACAGAGAAAAGACAAAACAGGTGCACCAACTGTTGGATAGATTTTTTAAAGAATCACAAGGGAATGAGCAATAGCGTGCATGATTGACTCAAGAATTTCCAATAGCCTTTCTGGGTTTTCCACCAAAATTAAATAAATGCTCTAATTCACTCATCTTTATGAGGTGACAAGAGTTGTAACAAATTTGAAATATAATACAATTACTGTAATTTTTTTTTTTTCAAAATGGATACTTGTATTCAGCTGAAAGAATTATATTTAAGTCAAATGTTCCCTATGAGCAGCAGATTGGGGATATATGACAACAAATACATGAGTCTCTATGTTACCTTATTTGTTTTCATGTCAACACCATACACACCACAGAATTACAATTCCAGAATCACATGGAATGAAACAAATATTTGCTATTAATATCACTGCCCTCAAAGTATATGTAATTTCTTTTTATGATTCTTACACAATCAATTCAGTCTGACGTGGTGGAAGTGTAAAGATGCCAAATCCAATGTATAAACAATATTGTGCCCTTGAGTTAGTCAGTGGCTGCAACACATGGTTGTGTTTTGGAACATAACTCAGCTGAACCCACACATTTCTCTTTTTAGCATGTGTGATTCCACCAAATATGTTCAAAGTTCGATTTCTGGACCGACAGCTATGAAAACTAATGACTGCACTGCATGGTGGAACATTTGGGTCACTTGTACCAGCAGAAATCAAAAATAATTTTGCCACAGTGCCTAAGTACCTTCACACCGAAACCTCAGCTGGCAATTTCAGTGAGCAACAGACAAATCCAAAGCAAGAATTGATGGCTGCAAGGCACATGGAATTTATACTGTAGCTTCTTTTAATAATGGCATTCATTAACCATTCTAACAAATGACCAAAAATATGACATGGGGACTTTTCTGGAATCTCCTGTTAGGTTCTCCCCTATACAGCTTTTCTGCTCTCAATGATTCCTGTGGTCAGGCCAAAACACCACCAGCACCTTTTCGTTGCCAAATTTGCCAGGCTCAAGGTATGATGAGTCTGTTGTTATATTTCTCCTTCCTTATGGGGAGAATCAACTAGCTTGTTCCAACTTTTTTTCCTGAAAAATATGGTGTGAAAATGTTTTCTGTCTTTTACATTACATCACTGAATTTTAAGGAAAACTTATTACTTGATTCAAATTCTCTGTACTGTGTTGTCTTTAATAATATGGTCGTGACAATGAAAATTAATAAAACAGCAAAATTGCAGTTCAGAGTTTCTAGGGATGACTTAGAAACCCTGTTAACATCAGAGAGGTGATTCTGCTCTTGTCTCTCAATAAAAACCACCGGCGTGCAGATCAGTGAGGATTTAACACCCATGTTTTAAAAGGTCAAACCAGTTGAAATCAGTCTCTTTGTTTATAAACAGATTTTCCAAGAGCCATAAACAAGTCAATTCCCAGTGCCAGATCCAGTTTCAGACTGAGCAGAGTTTATAACATTGCTCTGCCAAATTATCAGGGCTCGATCAACATGGGGCTTTGCAGGCACAGAACATTGCTGGGATCAGATGCTTGGAAGCAAAATACCTGCTCTCTGCAGATGTCATTTTTATATCTCTGAAAGAAAGATCTTCCAACAAAGTGGTCCTGATGTGAAGCTAAAAGCGCTCAAGATTTTTTTTCACATCTAGAGACACACAGGGAAAGGGCTGTGGGCATTCCCAGCTGTCCCAACCTAATTAATTTCTTGTCCTCCAGGCGAGAGCAAATCCAAGCAGTTTGTTTGTGTGTGGCCATTGGAACATTTATCCAGAGGTGATGTTTTTCCACAATACATTGGACACAGGATCAGGATCTATTGAAAAGTCTCTCTGGGTGGGTAACATTTACAAAATCTTTTCGTTCTCTTGAATTTCAGACCATGCTCCAGATAAGACATTAGCCAATAATTTACTACCAGTGGACTGTTAAGTGATTTATTTTCAGCTATGTAGCCCATCAATAACATATATATCTAGAACACATTTCTGTATGTATTTAAAGCTATACTAGTGTTTACTGAATTCAAATATACAATGCAACTTTACTGAAGCATGTGTTATTTTGGTTGGGATTTATTAACTGTTAAAGCAGCAAGGAGAAGTAAATTTAATTTAGGAACAGAGCATTGAAAAATGTGCTCATTTGAACAGGTAACATTGAACTCACAGAATCATTTGGGTGGGAAAAGACCCTTAAGGTCGGAGCCCAAGATTTTAAAAATAAGCTATTAAGACTGGAGCTGTAGATTTTCCAAGCTGCCAGAGTTCAAAACTTTCTGGCCAGGTTCTTCTAGATATTCTGCATGTGGAGGGTTACGATGTGTAACATTAAATTTACTTATTTGATTCTATTTTGTGGTCTGTGGGGATTTCTTATTTAGCAGAGTGGTACTGCAATATATAGAAATCTCCATAAAGTGCAAGGAAAATATAGGAGTTGCAATCTGCAGCTCAATCCCAATGCCGATGTGAGCACCATGGCACAGCACATCTGTAAGGAATAAAACAGCATTTGTACAAAATGGCTGTTATTCAAGCATGACTGCAAACATCAACTTTTATTTGTCTACAGCAGACCACTATCAATAATTGCTCTACTTTACAGCCTTCCCTAAATCTCTGTTTTTCAGCATCTCTTTCTTTTCTGATGGGTGTCTGGAGAGCTTTTGCAGGTCTGCAATGCCTCTCTGCAAATGTGACACTTTCTTGTAAGATGTGAAGGTGGCCACTAACCGAAACAAATTATCATGTGCATTTTCACTCATTTTTGTGATGCTTCTAGGGAAACACTGTAGCATTTTCTAATGGACTGAATAATCACCTTTGGGGCATAAAGCTCTTGGCCTTTCTGCAGTAACGAAAATCAGTGGAATTTCCAAATGTGCCCACAGTGATTTCTCAAAGAAAAAAAAAAATCAAGTGGTACTTAACACCTGTCAAATCTCCAGCTTTTATGCAACTCACAACAACCTGAGAGAAATCAATATTCTCTCTATGTTCTCTTAATCATTATCCTTTGTCACACAGCTGATAAATATGTGGTTGTAGAGAAGGTGAACAGAAATCACTGCCTCCTTCCCTGATAAAAAATTATTTTCCAGTGCGTTTTACGTAGGAAATGAGCCCAGTTCTATGTTACAATACTATCTTGCTTGATCATCTGTGAAGGTCAAATTTCCCTGAGTTACAGACATAAGGAAAACATCCCAGACAGCTTCCTCCTTCTGAAGACACAGCATAATACAACATTGACTTTTCTAAACTACAGATGCAGACAGGACTACGTGTGGACAAAATACACAGAAAGTGGATTGAAGAAGGCTTACATTAATTAATTTTAAAGCATTGCAGTTTTATATATATATATATATATATAAAAAAATATATACAAATAGATGCACATATATAAATATA
>VZRL01001768.1:892200-983910 GCA_013397895.1 Origma solitaria
TATATATATATTTATATCTCTTTCTCACTATTCCCACTCTGCCTTTACTGCTGTCAGGATCTAGTCCTGCAGAAATCTAGTCCCTTCTGCTACCCAGAAGGGATTTCCATCCACACACAACTGCTGTGACTGAAAACTGCTTTCCTGCTCCATGAGGACTGCAAGAGGACACATGGATAGTGCAATATGCTCATTAAAAAAAAAAATAAATTCAATCATAGAAAGTTTGTTGGAAGGCTTTGTAAGACAAACTCACTCGGCAATTGTCACCTTCATTGATTTGTCCAGCATCTTAAAAAAAAAGTCAATTAATTTAGCAATTTGTGCCGCCTTGAAAAGCATGATTAAAACTTAAAAGGCAATTATTAGTTTTCTAGCTCTCATAGAAATAATGCTAATGCAATTTCGCCCAAAATAGGAGTTCAGTGAATGGGTCTGTGGTACTGAAAACAAAATTGAGACTCTGAAGCAGTTCTGCTGAAGTAATAAGGTTCACTAAGGAAAAAAAAAGAAAATCCTGAAGGCCAAATGATCTCTAAAAATACCATTTCACACTTTTTATTAGGAAAGAACAAAAACAATAATCTTGAAACCAATTCGTATAGTTAATACCAATTCTCTTGCCCTAGCAAACAAACATGAATTTAAGTGATAAAGCCAGTCAGGCTTAATGCAGGAATTCAAAAGAGATTAAGCACATTTATCACATGCAGGTAGATAACTAATAGAATACAAGCCATCAAGTCAGAAAATACTGCCATGAAACCTCAAATGCAGCAAGGAAATTCATCTCATTACAGCAGTGCTGCTCCCCCAGATTGCAGATTTCTGCTGAGAGCCATTCTCTCCTTTCACAGGGCCCAAACTATAACAATTCCTCCTCACTAGAGCAAACCTGGTTTAAATTCACTGCTCTTGGCAGGGTCTGCCTTGTCTGCTGAAAGTGAGTGGCGTGACATAAGTACCAAAGGTCCCAAAATCTCATTCTGGCAGATGAAAGAAGTGGTTTTTCACCCACATATTCACACTGTGGCTGCCTGCATCCCTATAGATCACATGCCTTTGACTGAATAATGTTCTGTGAGTCTTTGGGGACATTTTGACTTCTTCTGAAGAGTGCATATTTGAAGTGAAAGCAGGAAGAGTTAAATGAATGTCAAAATCTTCCAGTTTGGAAGTGCCTTTACAAAACACACAATTGTATTACAATATAATTGCCAGCAAAGTGATTTTCCTGTCTCCCAGCTCCATCCCAAGGGCAGCCCTGCAGGGACAGCAAGAAGCTGCTGATAAGGAGCAGCTGACACGGTTTCTTTCAAATCTTGAAAGAGGCCTGTCTGTACCTTTCATCACAGGAGAAATCATGAGCTAACCTAGAAAATATATATAACATCGTAACAAACTCTACAGGTAGCTTCAAACCGCTTCTAAAAATAAATGATGTACATTAAACACAACTAAGTAGTAGGAAATTAAAGAATTAGAATGTGGTATGATGACTTAGTATTAGGAAATTAGCAAAAATACTCAGGGTCACTCTCAACACTGTCAGCCAAAGAAAAAATACAATCTGTTTCTAAAAATCTCTATGGAAACTGCATTCCTATTTATTACAATTAACATATTTTGAAAAATTGTAATCATCAAATTTTCCAATGCCAAAACCAGGTTCAGTCAACCTCAAGTTTAAAAAAAACCTTCTGTTTGAAATTGCCAGATTATCAGTAATTGCACAATGTTAAAAAACCTCTTTCACCCCTTTTTCCATGCTGTCCTGCAAGGTTTTGGTCCAGCCACCCTTTTTCTCTGAATCCAGGTCCCATCTCCCTCGGGCCCTACTCTGGTTTAGCACTGAGATCACTCAACATCTCAAACAAAATAAATGTCAAGAACAAAAGAAACACTGAGAGTAAAAAAAAAAGGAATATGAAATATTTTGGCTTTTTTCTACAGTGCCATTTGTTAGTGTCACTCCCAGAGATTGCTCAGTAGAATAAATTGCTTCTTCCCAATGGAGAAGGAGACGATTATTATAAAAAACCCCTAAAAGACATGGAATCAGAAGCAGTAATCCGCTAACTTTGAAAACAATTATTAAAATACACCAGTAACTTATTTATATTCTCTACAAAATTCAGCACATTTCACTGACATCGGACCTGATTCACGAATGGACACAAGTTCAGCCAAACACTTCCAAACAATTTTTTTTTTTACATGCCTAAATGGAGGCTTTATTGAATAAAATTTCAGTAACTTTCTATTTGAATTTACACTGTGAAATTCCCTTAAGGAGTAAAGTTCAGTGCCACACCTCTGAATTTTTGATCGTCTTTGTGGATGTACTCAGCTTGTAAAACATTAAATAAATTCTTAAGCTGCAAAGTGGTGCCTTTTCGCTTTTTTTCTGGGTGTAATAACTTGAATGCTGATTTTTGCAGGGGAAAATCAAGAGCAATGTCACCTGGTGCTGACCTTCTCTCAGGCCAGTCTGTGTTGTTTGAGCGCCAGCCTAATTAAAAACAAGGCAGAAGTAGTGTCTTTCATGGCATTTCTGACATGTCAGCTCCACATGCCCAGCTGAGGATCACCTTTCTTCACCTGCTGAACTGTGACACTTTTTATAGTTCAAGAGAAAAGGAAAAACAGAGTTTTAGCATTTAAAATGAACTCTAATTAACTTAGCGTGCCTTTATGTTAATGAGTACCCTGTAGCTCAAACATCATTCAAACCTTGTGCCATTCATTAATTCATCTCACCGTTAATTACATGAAGTAGTTTCCATATCTGCTCTTATAGAGCTTCACTTTATAAAATAAGTTGGTTCATCTGTGTATGCCGTGGACGTGTTTGGAAAAACAATATAGAGTATCAAATACTGTGCATTAACCTCCCCCTGGAACTCTTGCCAAACCAACACTACTGAGTTTTATACTGAATATTCCCCCCAATGAAATGGATAAGCGAGATGGAAAAAATAAAATTTTTTTTTTTCCTGCAAACAAGTATTAGACCTCGGTAAAGGCCAAGTAGAGGGACAGGCAGCAATTTTCTGCAAATGATAACAACACTTGGAGTTCAGTTGGTGTAACTCAGTGTAACACAAGTGAAATTGTGGTAATTAAACCTGTTAGAAGAGTGAAGAAGTTGCTCCATGAACTTTAGGATCTCTTGCTTGATAGATAAACTGAAACAACAGCCATCATGTGATGGATTAGCAATTCCCACTTGCCATTTCCCAGCACTTCACAGGCAGTAATTGGCTCTGACATGGTTCATCACCCTCATTGTTAGAGCAACAGCCATCACCGCCAGCCCCCACTCTGTGCTCCTAAAAGGATGTGCACCAGGATCACCACCGAGCTCTGCAATTAATCATGCCAATTAATCATGAAACTCATCATCTCCACAAGAGCTTTCACCTCCGCAGTGCCTTGTAAACATGCACCAAACACAAGTACAGAGCATCGAGCTGAACGAGCAATAATTATCATCTGTGTTTACAGCTCAGGGAGCTCTGCCAGGGAGAGCCTGCACAGGGCAATTCTTCCTCTCCATCCTCAGCCCATCCTGGACCACTTCTCCTGCCACTGGTCAGCCTTCTCTTGCAGGGGTCTGTGTCTGCTCATTCCCACAGCAAGTATTCAAGGTAAATGGATGTGCCCTAATTTTTCAAAAGTTGGGGTTTTTCCCAAATTTAACAACACTTAATCAAATTATTTATTAGTTATCCATAGAACCAGAGAATGTTTTGGGTTTGAAAAGGCCTGTAAAGGTCTTCTAGTCGAAACCTTGCCATGGACAGGGACATCTTCAATCAGACCAGGTTGCTCCAAGCCCCATCCTACCTGGCCTTGGACACTTCCAGGAATCTCAAAATTTCCTGCATTTTTCCCTACGCAGCCAGGTCTGATGTACTGTCCCTATACTGCTCCCAAGAAAATGGAATTACAAAAAAAAATTAGCTCGTGTGCTCCCACTAAATTTTTCATGTTTTGAAAATTCCTCTTATCTCACTAGTCCAAAATGGGAAAGACCAAAAATCAAACACAACAAGCCACAAGCAACCAACCAACAAAACAAACAAAGAAAAATAAATAAAAATAAAAAATACAAAAGCAAAAGCATTAATCCTTCAACAAAAATCAAATAACTGCACTGAAAATGTCCTGCTGACATCAGCCCGTGCTTCTGACCTGCCCCAGGAGCTGCCTCCCTCCTCCTGCCCACGCTCTGCAGGCTTCCAAACCAGACATATGGCACAGGTATAAATTTCTGCTTATTAATTACCTTGCAGTAATTAATTAAAATTTCCATCTCAAGCTGCTGACTTGCTTTTCTCTGCTTAAGGGAGGTCAAAAAGATTCAGGGACTGGGGAAGTGACTTTGTCCCAGAGCAGCTGACTTGCTGGCCATACACAGTCCTACAGCTTCCAGGAACAGGTGCTCCTCTCCAAGGCTTGGAAAGAGAAAATTGTGAAGATCTGCTGCTGTACAGCTCAAAACTTTTGATGTCTGACGTTAAGTTCAGAAATTCAATGTGAATTTAATGGAATATAAAATCTTTCAACCATTTTGACAGTACTCTCTCTGCTGTCTCAAATAAATTCCCACCCAAAGCTTGGCTCCTCCATGTGTCATTTACTCCAAACTTCAGAACAAAATTCTTAGGCTCAGCACCACAAAAACCAATGAAAGATTAATTCAGGCAAGGGGGAGAACTAAACCTTTTGGAAAAGGAAATGTTTGTGACAAAAGAATAGGGGTGTTCTCCTTAGCACAAAGACTAAATTAATTGTAGCAGTAGCCAGTAAAGGTGGAACAGGGAATACAGAAATTGATGGCAACCTGGAAACTTTAAAAGGTAGCAAAGTAAAGAGAAAAAAAAAATAATTTCTATTTTTTCCTGGCAGAAAGCAATAATCAATCACATTTCATCCTGGGGCTCTGGGGAGCAGACAGTGCCAGGTGAAATGGAAAAGAGAGGATGGAGAAAAACACACAAAGAATGGCCATGCTGGAGTGTATATGAAAACTCAGCCATGTCTGGGCTCAGCATTGCTGTGGAATTTAACAGAGTAGCACTGGGACACACTTGGCTGGAAAGAAACTCCTCACAGAATGGCCTGGGCAGTCCTGATGGAGTCACCAGCACGAAAAGCTGTTGAGCAGACATGGAATAATAACAAAAGCAGTTCACTGACACCTGATGCTCTAGGAGCCAAGAACAAAGCCTAGAAAATTGAACTTACGGATTTCTTCTGACTTTATAAAGAATAAATAGTGAACAGCTCTGCCAGAGGGAGGAGCCTGTGCACACCTTGCATGTTAAACTTGAGTGTCTGTCACTATCGATGAGCACCATCATTTCTTACTAATGTGCGCATCAAATTACAGCTGATCAAACAAAGCCCTAGAGATAAATGGCTTAATAATGCCTTAATCATAATTAAGAAAGCCTTAAAAACTCTAGAAGGAAAAATCTAAAGGGATTTAACAGAATGGCAAAGTGACAGTGAATGTCACAAACTGTAGCGCAGCAGCTTACAGATATATTCATGTCTTCCAAGGTTTTGAGTTTAATGTCCTAATAAATACTGAAATTAAATGACCAAAAGCTTTAATTCAACTCCCAAAACTTCAAGAAAGCTTCACAGGGAATTAGCTTGGAGGATCTGGTCCCCATTTACTATTCCCATTTAAGAGAATGAATTAGAAATGCTAGAACTGGTGGAAACAAAGCAGTTTCAGGAGGTTTAATTCCACTCCAGCACTGCAACATGACCCCTTTAGGGGACAAAGTCATCCTTGGGGTAAAAAGACACAACTACCGTAATTTGCAGTACGTATTTATATAGGAATCTTTTTAGGGCTGTAGTGCTAAAATGAAGAGCAGAGATAAAAGCTTTTCTTGGTGAATTTGTAACGCAGTCTCTGAGAATTAAATGTGTTCTCTGGATTCCAGAAAACCCCAAGGTCACCACTGCTGCTGGAAATTCAGAGTAGGGAGCACTGCAGGAGGAGAGCACTGACGGTGCTCTTGGGCACACTTTGAGCTTTGACAGGACTCAGAGCCATCAGGATCAGGTGAAATCAGAGGCACCTCCAGGCTGCTCTGGCTGCTGTCCAGGTCAGAGCATCTGTGGAGGTGTGAAAAAGTCATCTCTGGAACAACCACGTGAATAGAAAACTGATCCACTGCTGTATAAAGTGAGCAGTGCCCAGGGGGTTTTATGTTATAATAAATGAAAAGGACTTTATCTCTACCCATAACATGAACCTCAGAGAGAAGTTTTCTGTCTAAAGTACTTCACTCACTCGTAATTTTTTTTTCACTGAGGGAATGGTGATCCCTTCTCTGAAAGTCCTCCAGAGATTAAAAACAAACACAAAACGTCAGCTACACATTCTATTCCCCAGCTTGCTGCTAGTGGCATTTGAAGAATCTTTAGAAAAAATCCCAACTTTTTACGATATTTTTGTTGGCTTTGTAAACAACAGTAATTTTTTTGCCTTCAGCACTGCATATATGTTGCATATGGAGAACAGATAAGAGAGTTGTTAATTTCCTTCCAGTTACTCAACTGTAAGGTATTAAAAGGTCATTTTTACTTCATTTTTACTTCACTTATTTTCAGCATTTTTCAGATAATAATATATAAGGAAGTAAAAATGAAGCAACCAAGAGTTTCTGGACTGTGAGGAAATTCAAGGTACTGCAGAAAATAAAAAAAAGACATTCACAAAAAAATATTGGGGCTTTTTTATTATTGCGATTATTAGGTTTGTTGTTATTACTACTACCATTAAAAAACCCAAAGACGGTTGCAATAAAAACCAATTTTTTCACATGGCTTTTTGTAGTAGAGTTACATTTAACAGTACTAACCCATCAGGCAATATCCCTAGACATATTCAATGGCAGATAATTTAGTTTAACTTGTGGCACCAGTAGATTAATTATTTCAATGGAACATCTTCTAATTTTTGGGCATTCTGCATCATGGCAGCAAGTCAGAACTTGGCTTTATGTGTATCTAAGGTGCAAAATCAAAGAAAAAAAGGCTCTGGAAGCAGCACATCTTAGATGAAAGAAAATAACTACTACAACAAATGAAACAAGAAAAGTTGTGATATGGGATCTCGTCTGACGGTGAGAAAATCCAGTCCCAGTGGAAGTAAAATTAAGGAATTTCAAAGTAATCTCGTTGGTCTGGAGTCTGATCTCAGAGGCTGCTCAGATCCTCAAAGATCATTACTCTGGCAGTCTGTGCTTAAATTTTTATACCTTGGTACCCTTCCCTGGAATTCACTCGGGCTCACAAAGGGAGAGAACCCATAGCACACGGAATGGTTTTCCTGCTGGAACGTGGGCTTTAGGCAGCAGCTTTCACCTGACATCTCCACCAATTTCCACACAAAGCCTTGGCTGTGACAGGCTCCCAGTTCCTAATGCAGTAATAAATCCTCTTACATTCTCTCCTTCACTGCAAAAAAATCAGCTTAGCAATGAAGCTGCAATTATGTAATTCCACATAACTATACCCCATTCTTCTGAGTGTATTTAGGAGCTTGCATTTCTACCCTAAGTACCAAATCAGGCTAATTCAAGGCATCCATTACTCTAATCCCAGCACTAAGAAGATCTCCATGAACAATTTGCTTGTTCCCACAATCCTGCCAATATTCTAATTATGTATTTCATTCCTTCTGGTCATGTCACCCGAGCTGTTCCATGCTATTCAATAGGCACTTTCATTGATCTAAATTTTGGGGTTCAGTATGAGTTTTTTTCCAAAGAGGTTTTCTGTGAAGAGCCACGATTCATAACTGCTCCCTGAACCAGATGTATAATTTGCTTGAATTCTGAGAGAAATTAGAAACTTTATTTCTGTTCCTGAATTCTTATCTTTCCAGATCATAAGAGCTACAGAATATGCTTTCCCACCCTAACTGATTCCCCATAAAACTCCTATTAGTTATGCTGAGTAGTAGGCACTTACAAGCTAATGGAATTGGGCAACTTAATTACAAAAACATTTTAAATAATCATCTACATCTGTCTATTGCAGTGCTCTGTGTTGCTGCAGAATGCTGCAATATCATCATAATGCTGAACATAAAACCATTCAAATGCAGTATTGCACTAGAATCTAAACTTTCTAATTTTGGAAGCAGGAAAACTGAAATCTCTCAACTTTTCCGACAGGTTTGAAGGACATAGACCAAACTTTTTCACTCCACACTCAGAGTGCACTCAGAGGGCGAAAGCCTCGAGTTCCTCCTTCTGAAATGTCATGGTTTGTGCCAGGGGTTTGAGGATCCTGTGGATTTTGGGTGACAGAAATCTCTCACGAGGGCTGGGGCAGTTTTGTTGGAAACCACAACAGCTGCACATCAGCAGATAGCATTTGGGAAAAGTCAAGGAAGGGCAGAACTGCACAGCAAAGGATCTTCTCAGGTGAGGAGCAGGAGAAAGAGCCCATCCCAAACCGTGGGAGCGAGTACTAAACAAGTCTAATTTTGCAAAACTTAGTCCCAAAGTCCTTCAGAAAAACGATCTGAGGAGCAAATTTTTACACCAAAGACTAAAGTCTGCACAAACTGAACAAAATTTCTGATGACGCCAGCCATTCACAGAAGAACATGGAATAACTTCAGCAAACATCAAACGAGGATACAAATCTTTCTAGGCAAAAATGTCAATACTGATGACAAAATTCAGTGTTAATGACCAACGTGGTGTTGCCTGCACAGACATCAGAGTTATATTTCCTATACATTGGATTTCAGATTCCAGGTTCAGCTCAATTGCTCTGCATGCAGCCAGCTAATTTACAGACGGAATATAAGATTTTACCTATTATATCTATAGAAAGAGAAACCTTATGTTCCTCTTGGCAAGTGATAGTCTAATTCTATATTCCATTAAACAACTTTTATATATACACACACACTGAACTATACTTCACCATGCACTAGGATATCTCTGCAAAGAAATGTTGCAGCCTAAATCAGAGACCAAATTGAGGGCAACTTGAGCACTCCTCCTCGTTCTTTTCTAACAGAAAGAAACACTGGTTAATTGTAAGCAAGGAACTTCTCACCTTTCAACTGACTGTCTCCTTGAAAATCTAATTGTAATTCATTAAACACTTTTTCTCAGAGATTATAATAACCTATTCACATCGTTCTGTCTACAGCCTTATACACCAAATGTAACACCTCTGAATATCAGAGATTTCTCAAATTTAAACTATTTACTTATGTCTGACATGGTACTTAACAAAGTGGATTCAAACCCCATGCATTTTCATTTCTGCAAAGAATTCTAATCATGGTGTATGAAACAGTTACAAATTAATTTGTGTTTAAATTCACATTCTCAGCTTGATTCATGTGAGTATTTTACTCATTTAGAGATTCATGACTACACTTTTTGCATCAATAAGGTGAAACTGTTCCTTAGTGCTCTAAATATTTTTACAATTTTAGCTATATATAACCTGCTGACCTTTAAGAACTCAAGTATTTAATTTCATTTAATCAAAGATGTATCTTGAGAACACATGAGTCTTAAATCCATTGAAAATGGAATTTCAGGAGAAAAAAAATGGGCAGTCTGTTGTGCTGTCAGAGCCATTTATCAATGGTTATATTTTAAGATAACCTTTTCTTTAAAAAAGCAAATTGGGTGAAAATTGCCTTTCAAGAAATATCCAACACAAAAGTAATTGTTTTGAATGCCATAAAATTTAAAATTTAAGATACTATGTCAATGCTATAACCAGCAAAAGAGTTTTATTCAATGGTATATTAAGTCATTTTCTTTAAATAATTAAAATTCCAATCTTTTAAAATCTTTGCATTGATTTGGCATTAAGGAAGTATTGTACCAATCTTCATATCTGTATATCAGGAGAGCAGCTTCCCATGGAGCTGTTTTTCCTATCATCTATGAGGATCAAGAGTTCAGTTTCTACTTTAAAACAGTCCTTAATAGTGATAGTAATCCCCAATGTCTAACTTTAGAAAAACTACTTTATTTTTATTATAAAAGAGGAGAGAAAAAGGAAAGCAATGAATCCCCACCCAGTACTAAGGTTTAAAACTACACATTTCCATAAAATCTTTCAGTAAGAGAAATGAGTAAGATAAATAATACACCAAAGAACAGCTATCCTAGATAGCTGTTTCTCCATGCTCTGGTTTCTATGAAAGTCATCTTGGATGCAAAACTGAGGAAGACCATGGTGTGTGTACTGAAAGAGCTTGAGCTGAGCTGTGATTGCTCCACCTGCATCTTCTCCTTGGTTAGAAAGTAAATATGCTAAGGGCTCTGAATCGCCCAGAAATTATCACAACTTACTCACTTCCATCTACAAATATGTGGGGCTTGATGTATTTCTATTACCCTTCAGGTAACAGACAAAGCTGCTGTGTCTTCTATGTCACCTTTGGAGCACTTGGCCACAACCAGGATTGCTGGCAAGGGAGTGAGAAAAGTATTCCTCTGAGCCTTCAGGAAGAGTCAGGAGAAAGGCTTCAGTTTGAATTCCTAAGGGTATTCACCTCCTAGAACGCTGCCTTTAACATCTGCCACAAAGTTTGCAGGGAGAGACAGAAAATGTCTCTCGTTCAAGCATTAAATACTGACTTTCCCAAGAGAGGAGAGCAGCTCGGCTCAGGGGCACAGCCAAAGACTTCCCAAGTCTCCAGGGACTAACAAGTGAGTTTCTGGATGAATCTTCACACCCGCAACACGCAGATTCCCAAAGGGGATGAATATTCAGGGGATGTCACCAATTCACCTTCAGGAAAGCAGATCCTGGTGGGAGGGGTGCAGGGGGGAACCGAGATTAAGTCTATATGGACACAAGTAAGCAAGTTCATTTTTGGAGCCAAATAAATGCCCCTCTGCAAGCTGGGGGTGCAGGAAAAACGAGCCCAGGGCATTCTGTGTCTGACCATATTAACATCCTACCCACACTCCCCACAAACTCTGAATTTAACGATGCAGATCAGAGCTGCTCCCTCACGCCCCAGTGCAGTGGGGACAGCAAAAACCGCACCGCCAGAGGTGCCTTCAACACAGCCTGAGTGCCCCTGCAACAAGTTGGTTTTATACATCTGCAGTGCACTAGACGTAATTAGCTGGTAATTTTCCTCAATGAAAAAATGAATTTAAATTACTGAAGCACAAAATGCCTTCTGCACGCCAGCTTGCAAAGGCCAAGTCTGCCACATCTAGGAAAGAGCAGTACTTTGTTCTAATTATGCTTAAAGTACATGATACAATTTCAGAAATAAGCTTTTATACTGGTAAGACTGAAGAAATGACTCCATGAGGTTGGTGGAACTTATTTTCCTCATTTTCAGTTCCAATGAAGCCAGAATTTAAACAAATAAGCATTCCCTTTGAGAAAGCGCAGGGCAGACCTCAATTCCACAAACATTATATTCTGTTTCTTTATTCACATGAATAATTATATCAAAGGCCATGAAACTTCTCCAGTGAGCACACCACAGATCAAATCTTAGTTGACAGGGTGGTGATCAGTTAAGGGCTGGACTCAGTGTTCTTAGTGGTCTTTTCCAACCTAAATGAATCTGTGATTCTGTAATTTTTACTCATTAATAACATATAAAGATATATAAGTATAGATATAAAGATATAGATATAGATATATTAGATATAGATAGATATATATAGATTAGATATAGATAGATATAGATATAACAATTGAATGGAAGCCATATAGTGATTTATAAGCAGAAAATGCAGTTAAGGTTCAAAGGAGCTAAAATGCCTCAGCCTTTTTCTGCAAATGCTCCCATATATTCTGATCCCATCTGGCAGAAAGAAAGGGGAGTGAACAGGCTGGTTCCCTGCCAGTGATGCCACCCTGTCCTGCTGCAGGACACCTCGAGCAGCAGCAGATCCATGAGAGAAATGTTCAGAGTTAATCAGGATTGATTCACTACTGGCCCATTAAAAACTCAGCTCAGCTGCTTCACAATGTCACAGATAAATCAGGTGTAATAAGGCTGCTATTGACAGACTTATAACAGTAAATGCAGTGTGAACAAAGAATTGAGTCCACTAATCTGTATAAAAAAGCCACTTTTGGTTTGTAGAAATAGTCATTTAATTTACTTCATGTAAATTCTGCAAAGAAACAAGGATGATCAGTTTAACATACGTAATTTATTTTATGATCTGCATGATTTAACAGAATGTTTATGCATTTGTAAGGTTAGTTTTAAAAACTGGAAATTTAACATACTTATGCCTTGTAGCTGTTTTTCAATCCATTTGGGTTTTTAGTTGTTTCTTTAAAGCATGCTGACTTTACATAAGTATGTAATTGCTTTACAAATTAATGAACAGAACTAAAATCTACTCTGAAAATTGGATGAGTTACTCAGCATTCAGACTTTGAGAGTGTGTCAAGGGAATTTACTGCTTGGCGACTCTGCCAACATCACAGCTAAGTGGGTGGGATATCCTTTCATATTTTGGAATATGAATCTGTTAGGAAGGGCTCTCAAGAACCAGGGGATCTTTGTGGCTGAATGTGTTGGGATCAAACCAGACATCTGAAGGAGGGAAAGGAAAATGATCCTGCTGTGTGATTGAGCTGTGGGATCAGCTGTTCCTGCCCTGCAGTATTGACCCTTCAGCCCTTTCCCCCTCAAGCCACCACACACAGGAGCCCAAAGAATAAGGAGACTCAATTTAGAACATCACATTAAAATTGCAGGTGGAAAATGGAGCTAAATTCCACCTTAGGACTAATCCTTGGGGAGATGGGAGAAGATGGACCACATCCACACCTGTCCTGCTCTAATACCGTGTGGAAAGCAAGAGGTTTTCATCTTTACCACAGCAGATATCGGAAGTCATCAGATAGATGTCCTAGAAAGTTAAATTATTAATCTAAATTCAGAATTAACTCTTAAAAATAAAAACAAGAATTAGATTATGTAAAGATCAAGAGAATTTCTCACCTTCATAATAATTTGAAGCACTAACCTGTTTTAGGACAAAGTCACCATATCTGTCTCTACACTTGTTCCTCCTTAGAAAACTGGAAATACAGGGAGGAAGGAAGAAAGGAAGGAAGGAATGGTGCGGAAGGAAGGAAGGAAGGAAGGATTGTTGCGGAAGGAAGGAAGGAATGGTGCGGTAGGAAGGAAGGAAGGAATGGTGCGGAAGGAAGGAAGGAAAGAAGGAAGGAGAAATACAGTTTTTCCTTCTTTCAATTTTTCTTTTCTTTCCTGTCTGCCATGTGCTCTCACCCCTCGCATGTGCATTAGCAGTGTCACCACGGCATTCTCTCCTCTGTCCTGCACATTCCCTCCCTCAGCTGCTCTGGGAAGGCTCTAAAGCCTGCAGTCTCCCCAGATCAGATGGGATTTCTCTATTCCAGAGGCTAAACATGAGGCAAAACAAGCCTTTAGGACCTCAAATGAAAAGATTCAGCTTCAAATACAGCTGCAAGCAAAGGAAGCATTGATGGAAAGGCTTCTGATGGCCGCGGTGCTGCTGTGGTGGGCTGCTGAAAGTTCGTGCTTTGATTTTGGTCTGGGTTAAATATCTGTATGTTCAGTCATTTACACTGATTTCTGGATGGCAGAAATACAGTAGAGACAGGTGTGGGTGGCTGCTGTGCGTTTGGGGTTCCTCCTTTTCCTCTTCTGCCTCCTGTCCAGCATCACATATGAGCAATTCCATATTCATGGGTCTCAGCATCAGTCCCAGCACAGGATTTTGTCTCAATTTCTTTCCATTTTAAAGCTTTTAGGTTTCTGCTCCAGTTTTAGGTTTATTTTGGTTTGGGTTTGTGGGTTTTTTTGCTAACAATTCACATTATTCTTTCCTCAAACATTCAATGAAACTCCTTCAGCACTTTTCACTGTTATTAATCTCACCCGCCAGCTCTTTCTTTTTAACATAATCCATTAGGTTTGCATAACTTCATGTTCTGGACCTGAATTTACTCAGAAAGTTGCATTTTTAAGTGAATTTTCAATTACCATTTTGTTTTCTGGTTAACAAAGTGGTTGCTGCTGGCAGCCTCAAGAGATCTAGCAAAGAAAAGCAGTTAAAGAAAAAAGTGGGGTTTCTACACTAGATTAGCTAATGTCAATGGCTTCCCCAAAACAGCATCTTTTATGCTGATCTTACATCTGCTTGAATCTGAATTATCTGTTTCTTCTATTCCTATTTCTCAAACTTTAAAGCCAAAACAGCCTGCCTGCTGCTTTCTCTGATGTGTCCAATGAAAATGTCAGATGAAAAATTAAAAAGAAAAAGAAATGTCATGCTGCTATACTTTGATGCTTAGTTTATCTGTTCCCTAGGAAATTGAAATCTTTTCTTCATAACAGGCAGAAGCAATTGTATTTTCTTGCTTTCTTACTATTAACTTTTCATTTGATGAAAAAGAAATGGGGTTCATAGGAAAATTATCAAAATGAGTGTGAAACTCTTTTTCTTTTTTTTTTTTTTTACTACTACTACCACACTGGGTCTAAATTTCATTATCACTTGATTTATTGGGTTCCTTTTGGGGTCACATTCACCTCAGCCCATTTTCATTCTTTGTTGAGTTAAGACAAAACTAGAGTATCATCATTACATCCTGTTCTTAATTAGCTACCAGAGCAGTCTCCCACTTTTTCACCCCTCTGGTATAAACAATTTCCCATCTGCACATCTGCGAGAGTCCAAAAACTGCCGCAGAAGGCAAACCAGAGCAGAGCACCCCATGGTTCTTAAACTGAAAATGTTCATTAAGGAGTCACCCTTCCAGGGAGGAACTCTGATCCATCTTTCCTCCTCCAGGATTTTTCCTGGGGTCTTTTTTCCAACTTCTGTGCCAGTTCCTGTCATTAGATAGCTGATACTTCCTGTTTAAATTTTTTTGGAAAAGTTGTTGTTAATCCATTTCCATTTCCCGAGGAGGCAGGATTTTCCCTAATTCCATTATTTTAATGTTTATTTGCTGTGTTTCTTCAACACCGAATTACGTCTTCACATTCCATGCCAAGTGTCTCTCTGATAGACATCCTATAAATCTATGGGTCATCCTTTGGAAATTGGGATATGTGGGGAACATTCCTGAACATCACAAAACCCTTCATTTATGGCTGATTGGGATACAGCTCCCCAGTCCCACTCTCCCTTTCTTGGTTTTCTCATCCCCTCCTGTATAAATCTTAGTTTCTCTCCTGTTCCCTTTAATTCTGACTTTCTTATTCAGAAAGTCTGTCATATCTGATAGTCTCTCAAGCACATGTAAGGATATATTTTTAGGATACCACTCTGCAACTAGAACTCTACGATGTACTTATTGCATATTCCTTTGCAGTGAAAACAAATTATTCAGGAACTGGGGCTGCTCAATCTAGAGATGAAAAGGCTAAGAAAGACAGCATAAAGTTCTTGAGTGTGTTAAACCACACCGTAAGGAAAACCAGGACAATTTATTCCCCATATTTATAATGAACAAGCATTTTTGTTGAAAACACAGAAAATTTTTTCTCTTTGTTTTTGAAAAGAATAACATTAACACAGAACATGCCTAGTACATCACAAAGGCAAATATTTCTTCAAAACATTGATTGTCTCTACCTTTCATGAATATGGAGAGCTACCAACAAACACAGGAAGTCTCACTGTATAGGAAAACTGGAAAAAGAGAAAAATAGCATTTTACAGTAGGATTTTTTTCCTATTTTTTGCCTTTTTCATGAGGTATTACTTTCACTTGCACTCAAAAGAATTTTTATTTTTCTGTAGAACACATTAAATTTTTTTTGTAAGAAAGTTAGGTACATGATTTTGATCTAATGAAATGATAAAGTCAGGAATCGACTGCAGAGGTATAAAAATTAACCACCATTAGTAGATATGATGGTCTATGTAATCATAAATAAAACAGTTATGTTAAATGTTTAATTTAACTTGTCACAAAGGCTTGATTTAGCATCCCACTGTAGGCAAAGCTCCTCTTCTGATCTCTCTTTTACTTTTAATTTATATGGAGAAAGGGTTGGGGCGAGCATTTATATTTACATGCTCTATTCATTCACTCCTGGGACAGCAGATCAATTTTCTGCATTCAGTAATGACCATTGGAGGTGATGGAGGTGCTTCAGTGAGTGCCTGGGAAATCACTGCACGAGGCTGCCCTGGTGTCTGTGGTGCTGTGTGGAGCTGCTCCAACTCTTTCTCACCTCTGAGGGTATCACTGGGCCCTAACTCCTTCAGAGCTCCTTGGAAATTGCTGGTGCAGATTCTTCAGTATGTCTGATCCTACACCCTTGCAACATTTCAACTAAAACTTGCTTTCTCCGTTTTTCTTTTTATGTATTACTGTTGAGGCTGCATATAGGGTAATCTACTACTGCTTGACTAATAATCAGGCAATCCACAGTGCTTACACAGAAAGGGCGAGGCAGAAAATGAAGAAATCTTTTAAAAAGCTATGTTAAGAAATTGTAAATTCACACAGGCTGCCTAAGAGATAATGAGAACTGTATGATTGTGCCAACTCAGTTTTTGCTGGACACAGAGAACCTGTGAGGTATCAAGGTGGGCTCAGAACCCACCAGCAAACACACTGATCCAGCTGGTGGCAGTTTGATCTTCAAAGTATTGATTTCCTTCTTTAACTAAACAGGCTTTATAAAAATCAGTTAAGTTGGTAAGGACATGGCAGCTTCCAACCTCAGTAAGACTAAGAAAAAATAGTAGTGAACTTCCACAAAAGAATAAATCACACAGCATTCAATAGGGAAACATATTAAAAGAGACCATGATTTTCAGGTGCTTATTTTTGTTTTTAAGATCTGTCTCAAAGCAACCACGAGCATTCTGAATGAGGTCCTAATGAGCAGTGCTTTTATTCTGATTAAGCAACCCTAATGAAAGACCAGCCCTTTTTTATTTGCACAGTTGAACCACAAGCTTGATGTAGATTTTTTCATAAGCTTGGAGTTTTCAAGTGTATCCTTTCTCAAGGCCAACCTTTTATTTTCTTCAAGCCAGCTTTTTATCTTCTTCAAAACAGAAGAAAATTAGAGTGATACCAATCTTCTAAAAGGCCAGGCCCACTTCTTGAGCAAGAGGCTAACCCTGCTGTGAATGCTAGCAGCAAAAAAACCTTGAGAAATTGTCAGCTGTTGTCTCTAACTCCTCAGGGAGTTGCAAATTACCATTATGCACAGTTGATAGATGCCTCTGCAGGAGTTACCTGTCATGAAGTCCACATTAAAGACTTATTTATGTCCTTAACAGGAGATGTCTTGCTGATCTGAGTGTCTTTAAATGAAGGATTAATTGCCTCTCCCTTGAATATCTGATTTTGTTCCATCAATCTGATTACATCACATTCCCTGGTCTACAGCACAAAACTTCATTACAGCCCAAGCCCTGCGTGCAGCTCTGTTACCCAAAGAGCAATGCCAGCTGTGATCGCAGTGGAGCACCATTATTCAAGATTTCAGCTCTCACTCCATCCCTCCTGTTTGCTCAGCTCTGGGGTTTGCAGTCTGGCAAACAGGATGGGAAGTGTGAGCAGCAGCCAACCCACACAGCATCAGGTAATGTGCCTTAGGAAAGGGGATCAGTGCTTTTCTTGTGCCGGGAAATATCCAGGGTCAGGTTGGATGGGGCTTGGAGCAACCTGGGATGGTGGGAGGTGTCCCTGCCCATGGCAGGGGGGTAGAAGGAAATGATCTTTAATGCTCCTTCCAACCCAAACCATTCCGTGATTTTATGATATTATCAAATATCTGCTTCTCACAGCTCCCATTCCCTTCAAAATTAGCATATTCAAGTACTACAAGAAACTAAGGAGATCCTCCCTTTCCTGGTAAATGAAAACACATTTGTTGCAGTGGACATAGGCAAAATCTGATCATTCTAGACCTTTATCTAAAGTTTAGCCAAAACACATTTCTGTTCAAAGTTTTCACTGTGAAGAATCAATAGTCCTAACTAGTTAATTTTGAACAGAACATCCCAAAAAGAAGCGACTTCACTGACAAAATGGTTTAAAACCTGACCCCTGGTTTAAAACCAAGTCCTACAGGACATAAAGACTCAAAGGAGGAAAAGGCAGTCTCCTTTCAGAAGCACGAATGGCACAACTCAACCTCCAGTGGCTGACACTTCAAAGGAAGGGGCAGTGAAAGGCTCTGATTGCCGGCAGAGGCAGCGGCTAAAACCCAGCAGGACAAACCCCTGCTCAATCGTTGCTTAGGTTCCCTGGGAGCCTTGTCAGGGAGAAGAGCAGGAACAATTGCTGAGAACCACGGGAAAAAAAATGCCAGAAAATATATTGCAGCTCCTTGGAGAGCCATCCAGAAGGGGTGGAATTAGATACCCTCTCAGTGTTCCCTCTCAGGCACGTCCTTCAGCCCCTCTGAGCTTCCCAAAAATCACAGTGCCTGGTCAGCCTGGACATTCAGAAGCTGATTGCAATTATTTTAAGTTCTCTGTTAAAGATAAACAAAAGCTCATCAGAACATCTCACTGAAAAGCAGGCTGCTTTTTTAAAAAAAATCACAATAATGTCTTCATCAAAAAAAAAAAATTATGTGATGTTAGATTTCCCCTGCTCCCTTCTCATTTCAGGGTGCTTTTATTCCCCAGTAGCAGAACTGAAAAGGGAAGAATGTGATGAAAAAAAATAGACTAAAAGCAAAATCAACATATCTGTTCCAAAAATTTAAAAGTAAACAATTCTGTTAGAAATTACATGAAAAATACTGGAAATTTTGCACTTTTGTTAATGAAAATACACTTTAAAGGGTTACATTGATCTGTAACCAGTAGTTTCTAGGAGCTGAGAAGACTACACCCCATATATGTACTTCCTACCCACACCTGAAAAGTGAAAAATACTTTGCTAAGGCACAAAAGTACTAAAAATACTTTGCATTTTTAAAAAGGCTTTCTGCTTTTCCAAAGATTTTCACACACACCCCCAAGTCCCAACACTGTTTGAAATGGTTCGGTTTTATTTTTGGAAATACAGCACTACAAAGTGCCCTAGAGTGATATCTCTATCCAGATCCTAATGAAGAGTCATCCAGAAAAACAGATTGCTGAGAAGTGGCTATAAAGCCATTGAAATCAGACAAGAAAACCATGGTAGCTAATATGAAGATAAATTAATATTCAGTAATTAGCAGGGAGGTGCAAACATAAGGCTGACAAGTATGTGACAGCATTAAATGTAGCAGGAGCCTCTAAGAATGAGCAAAAGGAGGAAGATTCTCCAGAAAAAAGTTGCCTTATTTGTTAATCTCAGAGAAATGCCTGCATCTTTCTGTACCTCCCTATTAATAGGAGAAATGTAAACGGTCAAAAAGAAGGAGAGGGGAAAAGAAAGAACAGCTGGGGTCTGGAAAGGCTTGGAAGCAGCCAAGATGAGCAGGCTTCGAATTATCAGCCCGGGGATAGAGATGCTCAGGGGAGATATAGGGAAAAGATGCAAAAAAAGGAGGCAAAATCTGGAATTCCAAAGTCAACACTTGCAATTTTTTACTTCCAATTTTTCTCTTGAAGCATTTACCTCTCCCCCAAAAAATTCCTCTTCTTCCTCTAGGGAACCTAAAGCAACTTGAAATGGTTCTGCTTTATTTTTATAAACACAGAGACCTGGATGTTATGCAAAAGCAGACCTACACTTTCTCTTGGCTGGCTAACCAAAGTGTTTATTTATCCTCCATTTCCACTTACACAAGAGCTCTCTGAAGCCCAGAAAATTGCTGCCCTAAGGCAGGCTAGATCTGCACAGCCATGAAAAGTGAGACAAAGAGCCACAGCTCTCTGGGGAAAAAAAATAACCCCAAGTTTAAAGCAACAAAATAATATACAACCACCTCCCCTGTCACCACCCGCAGGAGCACAGGAGCTCTGTCCCCAGTCTGGACAGACAATATTCCTCTCCTAGAGATCCCTGGAAATGCTTAGTGCTAATTAACTATACTGAGCTTAAAATATTTAATATTAATATTTCTTTTTAAATGTTGAAATATTGATTGAAAAGGTAATTTGCTATAACCAAGGCTGAAGTTAGTTTGCAAGTAACAAAATACTGAATTAAAAATAACAGAAAGAATAGGAAAAAATATTTAGGAGAGTTTACAGCTTTCTACGAGGTGATTTTGTTCTTTTGTTTATTCATTGATCCCCCCTGCCCTCTGCATGGGATTTACTGTACGCGGTGTACACTTTGTTCCACAGGGACAAAATTAGCGACTGTATTAAAAAATAATTCTTCATGTAAACATAAAAATAAGTAGTAAACTACAGCAGGAATAGTTCTGAGTTATATAAACTACAGCAGGAATAGTTCTGAGTTATATTTGTTGTTTAATTTCTATTTTCAAAGGGAAAGTGGATGATATCTCACATTTAAGCTCCTCACTGTCACATCTACCCTGGTTTATATTGGAAGATCTGCCCCACCAAAAAAGTAGCTCCAGCAAGAATCATTAACCTTTACGTTATTCAGACTAAAATAAAATAGTTAACCTGAAGATCAGTTTGAGAAGGAAAAAAAAAAAAAAAAACCACAACAAAAAAAACCCCTACAAATATGTGAAAAAAACCCCAAATCAACTGTGTTATAATTATGTTTTTAACAGATACCTTCTGAATCCGGTCATCTCTATAATAAAAGTTGACATTGGGAGAGAAACTTCAGAATTTTTACAAGTAAAACTAGGGCAAGTCTTAGGAAAGCAGTCAACAGCTGTGTTATTTGGTCCCATTTCTATTTCACTGCCTATCAGCCTCAAAGCTAAATTCCATGGGAGCTTATTTTTTTTAAATAGTAGATGAGACAATACAACAGAGATTTACAGAGAGGTTTTAAAAAGTGCTATAAAGAAAGTGAAGATATTTACGAGGTCACTGAAAAATTATGAAACCTTGGGAAAAATTCATAAAGATCTTTGTCTGAGCTTGTAAAATGGAGATGATTGAGGCTGAAACTTCAGCCTGGATAGAGAACCTAAAGTGATACTGAAGGAAAAACAATTTAAACATGTTTTAACCAGACATGCAGGGAGTAAGCCTGTGGCTGTCTTTGGCCACTTTAACTGGTTAAAAAGGAGATTTTGTTATAGTTCACGCTCTTCTTTCCATAGGGGAATTCACATCCTGTTTAATACTACCATGAGTACATAATAAATTTTATTTTGTTGCATCTTGTCACCCATCTCCTCAGAGATTACCTGGATTTTATTCTTTGACCTGGCAGCTTCACAGTGACTTCAAAACACAGTTCAATATCACGGTACCAAAACCATTCCATTTTCCAGAGCTGCGCCTAAGATGGGAGACATCTCACATCAGCATTGTCACAGTGGAAAAGCAACGTTAGCAACAGGGGGAAAGCCACATCCAACAGGTTTTTCCAAGCTAAATGATTCCCTGATCACATGACATCTTGGAAGAGCCAAGCCAAGAGCGTTGTGCTTGCCAGGAGGGGAAAAGAGAGCAAACAGGAGCCCCTTCCTCACGTGGAGGGGGAGCAGAGGAGATGCCCTTGGGCAGAGCAGGAGGTCTCTGATGGCAGCACCAGTGCACGTGTGCTGAGAGTCCCCAGGAGGGCAGAAATACTCCTTTGGTTTAACATAAGCATTTTTGCACTTCAATTTTGTTGTACAAAATATTTAGATATCAAAGTAAGACCCAGGTGAAGAAGCAGGTGTGAATATCTCAAGGTGGATGAAGAGCACAGCGATGGAAAATGTATTGTTGAGGAAGTTTTGTGCTGTGTCATCCCTCTTCTGCTCCTCCCTCCACTCAAATATTGGGTTTTCTTCTGATTTGAGCATCAGGCATGAGAGATTCAGTAAAAATCTGTGTGTCATGAGCCTGGGGGAAAAAAATCTGTCTCTTTAAAGCACAAACATAGCAGGAGATGAGCAATTGAGATGATCAATGGCTCTGCGTCTTTTATTACACAAAATAATTTGAAAGTTGTATTCTCTGTTCCAGTGGGGAGCAGGGAGCAAAAATAATTTAAAAACTTATTTTCCCTTAGATGTGTTCTGTAGTTCCTGTGGATATATAATTCCTGGAGTCCCAAAATTTTAGGTTCAAGTGAGAGTCCAGAACCGAGCAGACCAATACCACAACGAAGGGGTCGTGTCTGGATTTCATCTCTCCTGATGGTGCCTTAACAGTCGAGATGCTTCTGCTGGAAACTCTCCAGAGCGCTGCAAAGAAACTCCCACCACTCTGCATATGTTGGGTAATTATGAACTGCAGAGAGTAATTACTGAAAATATATTATACTGTCATGATTTGAGACGTCAGTGGCTGCAGCACAACATGCCTTTTTGAACCCAATTGCTGTTTGTTTCCACAATGAGCCATATGTTGCTGGCAACGTGCAAAGCTTTGTCCCCGAGATATATGATTTTAACTCTGGGCAGCCTCTGGGAAACAGCACTAATAAATGTGTCACAGTGAAGTACTCTGTAGAAATGACTGTATATTATATTGTGGCACACTGTTCTTCCCGCATCAACCATCTTGGTTTTGTGTTTTCACATTTATTAAATGCAAAGAGAAGTTAGAAGAGCTTTCTTCTTAGAAGCTGCACTAGCCTGGCCTTGTGTGGAAAATTATTCACATGGAGCTGGCGCTGGGAACAACCGAGAAACTTCTGCAAAATCTACAACAAGTCTTGTGGCAATTGTTGCTGCTTGATTTGATCCATGGAATACTTTTCCTGGCTTTGATCTCAGCAAACCTTCCCTTTGAGGATGTCCTTGCTTTGCTGAATTTTGTTTTTCTAGCATGGTCCCTGGCACAGTTACAAGCCAAGCCATAAATAAATCGCCTTGGGCTGGATCCTGATCACCATCTCTACACGTGCTGGGTAGAGGTGCCCTCACCTGGGTGCTCTGCTGGCTTACATGAACAACCCCAGAGCTGCAAAAAACCAAATTAACATGCTTATAAACCAGACACACCTCTGAGTTACATTAACAAATTCAGGCCTGGCATAGCAGTAACACAGACATCAAGATTTTGGTTATGTGTGACAACAGAAAACAAAACACAAGGCCCCTTCCCTTAGACTGCATGACAGGGAATACTTGTTTTCTTAAAATTTTATTATAACTGTGATGGGATCAGGCTCTTCATTGGCCTTTAAACACTGGAATGTTAAGCAGAACTGATAATTAATAAAAACAGCAATATTTTTTCATGCACATGGTGGGCTTGTAGTTGTGGAACATTGTTCTTCTTATTAATAATTAAATCATGTTCAGTCAAGCTGAGATGATTAAAATGCTTGCCATTCAAGCTCCAGAAACACTGCTGCATGGCAATTGCCTCGAACGAGTATCCTGAGTGCTTCTACTCTCACCTTCTCTGTTGTGTGAGAAGTGAAAAGCCCAGAGGAAGTACAAAATAAGGGAAATCTGTCAATAGCAGTGAGTCAGGGACGCTCTGTCTGAGCAAATCAAAGCCAAAAGGAGAGCAGACAGAGCAAAGAAGCTCCTGGCCATGGCTGCAGAGGCAATCTTACTGCTGAGCTTGGATCAGAACACTGAGGCTTGAAAGAGTTTGGGTTTCACTGTGGTCTGGGAAACACTGAGTTCAAAGCTCCCATCTCCCCAAGCCTGGAGAGCGCTCAGACCCCTCTGTGCTCAGCAGAGCCATCAGGCAGCTGGAAACACAGGAGAGGGAAAACAGAAGGCAAGACTGAGTCCTGGGAAGAGAAAGAAAGGCAGGTGACAGATCACCCTGGAAAATACTTTATTCCTGTGTGTAACAGAGGCAGAAATAAATTTAGGTACACCGTTAGTCACTCTCAAACCAACAAGCACTACTAGAAAACCGGGAATTTTTTGAGACCTAAAATAATAAAAAAATACAATATGCATGGCTTTTAAAAATTCTGTAAGCTATTCCCCAAATGTTAAAAATACATTTCCTGATACAGAAATGCACAGCTGTCACTGTAAGTTGAGTTGAATGATTTGTGTTGAAGTGTGGAAGTCTGAACTCTTCTTTGATTCCTCAGAATATAAGAACTACTATGTTTGTTGTAATGTTCAAGTAAATTAAAACATGAAGGATTTTGGTGGAGTAGAAACGAATTTGTGGACCTACTTTACACAGTAATGGGATATTTAGTAGGACTGATAAATAGCAATAATATGCTTTAATTATTTATGCATCAACTTTTGGAGGAAAAAAAGTCCAGTTAAATTAACATGAGGAAATATGGTTATGATTTAATTAACACAGCATCAACTACTCTGTAAAATTTCTCTGTCCTGACTATAAGGCAAATCAAAGAGGGGAGATACAGATAGTTAAAGAATATTGCCAAAAGTTGCAGGGATGTTTAACAAACACAAACAAACAAACAAAAAAACACCAACATGGCAAAGAAACCCAAGCACCAACTGGTTTCATGCTGTCCACAGCATTTGTGGAAGTCAAAAGGACCCCTATGGGGTTTAGTAGCTTATTCAAAAGAGTAGTTCAAAACTCTGCATGGCCTTTCAAGTGAATTAAACTCTAAAATGAAGCAAAATACCATTTGTGATAATCCCACCCTTTTCTCCCCCGGGAGAGCAGTAAGAGATGCACAACTCGCTCACACATTTGTTTGCTCCAGGTGCTGCCCTCAGGCTCTGCTCCCCTGCCAGCAGCACTTCAAAGCACCCAGGGACACCAACACAGCTCCCAAACACTCTCAGCTCATGGCCTTGCCTTGTCATCTCCAATTAACAACAGTTAACATTTCCTTCGCATCCTGCTCCTTTCCTTTCAATTCATTTTGCAGCGAAGGGTGATTTTTGGCATCCTGCTGCATCTTCCCTAAGCCTGATTTTCAGATTTCAGAGAGATGGCAGGATTTCAAACTAGGATGTGTTTAAGGTCTGGGAAAAGCAATGAAATGGTAACAGTCTATTTTAAACACACACACATATATATATTTGGCATTGTCCCAGCTAAGGCAATTAGCACTGTATAAAAATCTGAAATGTGGAAGTTTTCTGCTATTAAATTCCCATCTCCCATCTCATCACATTCAAAAGGATTTGTGTTTCAACCAGCTGAAAACTCCACAGTGTTTAGACCCAGTTTTGTGTGAACTGGTAACATCCAGGCTTTGGGAGAAAATTTATCCTCGGAGGCCATTGCACAGACTTTATCTAGTGGGAACTGAGGAAATAATAGTTATTGCTCTGGATGTTGTGGTACTTCTACTTATGAAGTATGGCACAGCAACACTGAAGGGCAGAGCCTGACAGACCAATAAAGCAAAATGAGTGCATTATCCCAAGAAAAAAGTCTCTAATTCCACTCAGAGTCTAACCTGGTATTGTCACCATCAACAACCCCAGGATTTGCACAGACATTTCCATTTCCAGAGCCCTTTGTGCACATTAAAGCAGTGAACGCTTGCAGCGCTCCTGTGAGCAAACTTCATTATGGTCACTGCTCCACCCCAAGGAAATGAAGGGATTTTTTTCCACAGGCTCACCTGCTGCCTGACTCAATGCTGGCTCCATTTACAGCCCCAGGGGGGTCATGCAACGATGCCATCCCACAGTCATAATCCCCCTCATGTCACAGCCCCTTTCCAGCCCCAGAGAAAAGACTCACTCCCTCCCTCCCCAGGTGCTTATTCTACAGGTTCTTCTGTACTATTGCCAGGAAAACTGCCTCACCGATCCCATAAATCTGCACCGACAGGAATAACAACGCTGTGAGCGAGACGAGGCAAGAGTTCCATCTCCACTCCAAGAGAGCCCCTGAGCCAGGGTTTTATTTCACTGCTCTTGGCTCACTCTGGCAGCGAGGGAGGAGATGGAACATTTGTCCCTGAAGCAGCTGTAGCAGGCTGTGCTGGGAGCCACGGGCACTGAGAGCCTGCCCCGAGCAGCCCTGAGGTGCAGCTTCCTCCCAGAACCATCAGAACCCATGGGCATTGACCTGCAGGTGGATTACCCATGGGCTGCCTGGAAAACACAATAAGGCAGATTTGGGGTGGGGGGTGGTATGGCTTTCTCTTCAGGCATAGTCCATGCCAGCAGAAATACAGCCCCAGTTTGGGAGCAGAGTTCATACCTCATCACCCTCCAGAGTCCCATACCCATGGCAGGCTGTAGGGTCATGCCTGTGCTCCTTGTAAAGTGGCAAGGTGAGGCAGGAAGGGCAGGCTTGCCTCTAATTTGAAGTTTCAGGGGATTTAAAGTCTCATTATAACACAGGTTTAAATGGCTATTTTCCCCCTTTCTTTCAGATTTTCTGTGTGGTGGGTTCACCTTGGCTGGCTGCTGGTTGCCCATCAAGCTGCTCTATCACTCCGTGCCTCAGCGAGACAGAAAATAAAGTGGAAAAAAAACCCCAAACCTCATGAGTCAAGACAAAGGCAGTTTAATAAAGCAAAACCAGTGCAGAGGAGCAAAGGAAAACAAAAGATTTATTCTCTACTCCCCGGCAGCAGGCAGTGTCTAGCCAATTCCCAAGAAGGAGGGCTGCAGTACCCATAGCAATCACTCCAGAAGACAAATGTTACAATAATGAGCACACACATACTCCCTTCCTCTTAGCTTTCATTGCTGAGCGGATATCATATGATAACGCAGGTCCTTTGGTCAGTTTGGGTCAGCTGTCCTGGCTCTGTCCCCTCCCAAGATTTTGCCCAGCCCCAGGTGAGGAATGCTGGAGAGAAAGCCTCAATGCTGAGCTCCAAAATCCCGGAGTGTTATCAGCACCTTCCCAGTCACCAGGGCAGAGCTCAGCACTGTGAGGCTGCAGTGGGGAAAATCACCTTCCCCTCAGCCAGACCAATATATTCTGTTCAGCCAAAACCCCTTCTAGATCCCCAGGAAGAGATAATGAGATATGCATCAAGCCTCTCCCCCAAGGTTTGCCAAGAGTTTTGTCTGGAAAGCAGAGTTCTGCCCTGGATTTAAAGCTTTATTTGAGATCACAATGCCTCAAAACAAAATCATTTCAAATTCAAACAGGCATTTGGGGCTGAAATTTGACTTCGTCAGAAGAATTCTGAGCAGGTCCCCTCAGGACACAGACAGCGCTCCCCTGTTTCTCCTTTCCTTCCTAATCACTTTCATTCCTCCACACCCTTTAATTTTCAAATTTTTTCTGCCCTGGGGACAGCAGTGGAAGAGCATCTCAGGGCTGATTCTTTCCCTCTCTTCTTTCACACTGTGCAACCAAAGCAACAGCAACTTCAGGACCTTGTAAGACTGAAATAATAATTAACAAGAATGAAACTATAATAAACACAAAGAACTAAACAGCAAACTAAGAGACAGGAAGGATGGATGTTTAACACTACCTTTTTCTAGCCTAAAGACAAACAGATTGATTTTTAGGATTCACCCTCACAGTATTTCAAACAGTGACTTCATTAGTATGAGACATTGATCTAGCAGCCCAAGTTAAGATATCTCTATTGTTTGAATTCTGCTGGCAGAGCCACCTGGGTGTAAAAGCTTATTTCAAAGCTCTGTACTGAGAGGGAAGTCAATATATTGCTTTGCTTCTATAATTTCATATGAGCTTGTGCACTGAAGACAAAAAAAATTGTAAGCCTAAAATACTCACCATGGGCTGCAAAGGATTAACCCCTTCCAAATTCAGGGCAGGGGTTAGAACCAGATGATCTTTAAGGTTCCTTCAAACCCAAACCATTCTTTGACTCTGATCTATCCTTGTTGTTCTCACAAAGAATATTGAGATTTTCTGACTAACTGCAGTAAAAAAACCGATGTATGTATCAAAGAATTTGCTGCAAAATCAGCTAACTTCCTACACACACACATATCAATCCTTTTGGAACTCTAGTAGACATCCTATAGTCAGTTTATAGAAGGATTTATCTGACTAAGAAAGAAAAGAAAGCAGTTTTCTTTATTCCAAAAAGAAAGCTGCTAAGTCTGGTTTGGATTGTAATACCTGCAATGATTGATGTCCTTTTGTGATTTTTCAGAAAGTCCTATACCATGAAATAGATAATACATAATTACAATTTTTGTTCTGTCTGAAATAAAGTCCCCCTCCAGTCTCCCTGGTGTAATCCAATTTGTTTCCCTTGCAGCTTTTGTTTTCTGCCCAAATATCCAAATTAATCTTCTTCCTTCAAACTTAAAAAACATTATGAAAATCACCACAAAGCAGAACCTGAGAAATTTTCCTGCTGGCATTTCTTCCTCAAGATAAATTTAGCAAGTCACAATGTGAAAACCAAATCCACTCTACTAAGCTTTGTGAGATGGACTGCACAAAATATGCAGCAACAAACCAGACCCACTGCAAATATTTAGGCATGTATTGTTCAGGAAAATGCAGTGTAGCTCTCAATTTCACCCACATTCATTTAGTTCTTCCAGCTGATGACAACTCGAGGATAAGTTAAACTAAGATATGATTTAAACTGAAATCAGCCACTACCCTGACCCTGCCCTGTACAGTCCACAAAGAACTCTACCATTAAGAATATTCAGTTTTGACAGTTTTTATTAAGCTAAGATTAAATTTCAGCCTTAAATTCATGTGGATTTTTGTTTTCCCACTGCACCAGGCTACAACAGAGTACATTTATGAAATTAATCTCTTTGCTTACCAACGACAGCAATATGAAACAGGAAAAGCTATCAGAAACGGTAAGTTTTATGTATGTTGTTTTCAACCACTCAGGATTGAAGGGGAAATTAATTATGGCGCTTTTTCCTTCTGGTTTTGTTTTTGTTTGGGGATTTTTTTTAGCAGCCTAGCAGTGTAATCATTCCTCTATGTTTTCTGGAGAGCAGGGTGTGTTTGTCTCAAAGGGTGGTTGAGACTGAACAGCAGCCCACCAGGAAGAAATGGAGTATTCAGCACATTAACAATTTTCTCAGCGTGAAAGATGCTGCAAATTGAAGGGGTATCAAAATCAGCCTCTTACCTGTGGGTCAGGTTGGAGGCACTTGGCAGCAGAATTTGGGAAACACACACTGCTGCTGCTTGGTGGAGACACAGAGACCTTCTGTCCCTCCCAGAGCCCATCTGGCATCTCCCACAAGCCCCGAATTCACTCGCCCAACACAAACAAGTGAATAAGCCCTGTGTGTTTCATACTTCACAGAATTTCATCTTAAAGGGAGCTGGAGGAAAAAAAATAGGAAGGAAGGAATCAGTCTGACTATTTGTACAACAGACTGCACAGTGTTCCCCTTGGTCAGGGCTCATTCCATGCACTGATATCATTATTTGCATGCTTTGCTGATTGGCATTGGAAGAGAGACATGAACTCATACAAACTGAAAACAAGTAAATGAATATGGGTATTTTATTACCATAAAATAGAATAAATTCAAGTGGCTTATTCAGATGAATACTATTGTTCTGCCAGCCCCATCTCAGTGACTAAACACTGTTATTTGGGAAGAAACACACATATAAATTTTTTTTAAAAATCAGGATTCCTTTAAAGAAAGTAAAATAGTTAGATTTCCTATTTTTCTCCCTTTGAGTGGTAAGCAAATGAGCTGTGAATTCAGCTGCAGAAATAAACCTTGCTAATGTATGAGGTCACCTAATTTGAGGATGCACTTAGTCATAGGTGTCTGACAGTCTGATCAGTGGATTGATGCACTTCTCACTCAATATTTAGGAGTGTTGAGACAAAATGTGTCATTAAAGGCCCATTTCTAAATGCCATGATAGCTGCATCATAAGACTAAGGAACAAATTTATTTACTAAAATCCTCGATTGTTCAAACCAGATTTCTCTGTAAGGATCTTCGTTTTGTTTAAGAAATGAAAAATTTCAGGCTTGGGACTCTCAAGAACAGCTTGATTCCTATGGGCTGCAGAGAGCAAATTAAGTGGTGGAACAAAGACAAATTTTGGTTTTATGTTTGAAAACCTTAAGCATGCTTATAGATTTTAGGGATTGTCATTCCTCCTGTAAGTTGTTTGCAGTAATTACATACAGAGGCAGTCACTGCCAACAGAGCATCCACTCAGCATCACTCAGTGCTCAAAGGCACTGGGCTTTACAAGTTTGGGTTTTTTACTATATTGGCATGAAACTGTTCCATAGGGTTTTGTACAAGATGCTTCTTTAAACATAAGTGTAGTGATTCTATCCCGGCTGTTCTGGGTGGTCAACCATCATAAAGAATAGGGTAAAATCAAGTTATTTTGCTCATAAAAGTGTAAGGAGAAATCAAAGTAGAATATCTGGTTAGGAAGGAAAAAATTCTTCTTTTAACACAACAACAACAAAAAAATAACAAAAATGCACAAGAAATTAATATTGAACAGCATAAATAAGTGGTTTGGCTCAGGTTAGCAAAATCTCTATCACCCACTGTGCAAAAGGCAGCTGAGCTGAGGTACTTGGCAAGTCTGAGGCAGTTTCACAGATAAAAGAACTCATTCCTCCTGTGTTATAACTGATCAGTGCTTGTAGCTTATTTCTTTGTAGCATTACATAACTTCCCCTTGAATTATTCACACATCACCATCATTAAGTGACTACACTTAAAACTTCAGAGAAAGAACATTCAACATCATAGACAAAGTTTCTCTATGGTATTTATTTGTTATTTGCAAGGCAACATCAACTATAATTTGAGTCATCATCATTCTTCTTTAATGAGGAGGCAATTTACTGACAGTAAATGAGCTGGGACTAACAGGTTTGTAGTGCATATATCCAAGTCATCAATACTGATTCCTATGGCATAGAAAGACAAAAAAGAAAAAAAAAAGGGGGGAAATGGTGTGTTAATTATTGGACTGTTCTAGTTCAGAGCTGGGTACATGACAGAAGTCAGAATCCAAGGTGTTGGGTACAGCATGGCATTGACAGACCCCCTGGCTCTGCATTGGGCTTGCTGTTTAACACAGGTCAGGGTAAATAGGAGGTGTTTGATTGAGCCCCTCCTACACCCCCTGGGAGAGGCCAGAGATCCTCAGCAGGGTGAGACCTGCACCCTCTGCACTGGGCCACCTGTGAAATGGACTCTCACTGCTTGGTTTCTGAAACTTCTTCTTCTGTCTTAACTTTAAACTTTCTGAAAAACAGCTTTAAAGGAGATGAAGCTCTAAATCTCACATTTCACGGAAAGCTGGCCAAGTTTATACTTCGAATCTCTTTTGAAGGCCCAGGCTGTGTGTTATTTGACTTTGGTTTCCACAGCTCTGCTCTGTTTTCTGTTGCTGGAGTCCTTCCTTCCCTGGAATTTCTGATCCAGCTGCAGGGGGCTTAGGGAAAGCTCCATGGAGCAGAGCTCTGGAGGGCGAGGGGGCAAAGCTGGTGAAGCCCAGGAGCTGGGCAGGGGCTGGGGGGCTCATGCACCAAGGGGGGGATGGTTGGAGAATCAAATATAGCTCATGTCTCATAATAGCACAACGGGATACAGATCATCACGACTCTGGGTGAACTCCCAGGGGACAACCATGTCCCAACCCCTGTCTTGATGGTTCTGTTGCCTTTCAGCTGGTAGAAATATGAGGCATACACAGCAGTAAAATGGGAAAAAAGGGTTTTACCTCATTATTTAATAGGATCCTATGTGCACAGCTCTTCAAAGTTAAAAACACGCCGAGCAGCACATCCCGTATAACACATATACAATTTTATGGACTTTGCAAATTAGTATATTTACTAAAATTCTCCAATATGAAACTTAATAGATGAAGTAATTGTTTTCGTATTTTAATTACTTCTCCCAAAATGAGATTGCAGTCCAGTTTACAAAATATTTTCTAGAGAAAAGGCTCCACCCAAGGTTGGAGCCTCTAGTCCTGAGACAGTATGGAGCATTTGGCTTCTTACTATGACAGTTTGGTCCTCCCGCTTTGCAAAACCCCCAAACTAAGCTAAATATCAGAAAAATTACAAATATGTGGGGCAAAGAGTGTGTGAACGGTACAAGGAAAGGGAAGGGGTATAAAAATGTATAAAAAGGGTATAAAAAGAAAAGACATCAGTTCAGGCTGCTCATTCCCCACAACAAAAGCTCTTTGGGACACCACATGTGCAGCCTGCCTGGAGCTGGGACCAGGTCACCACCAGCCCAAGGCACAGCAGAGGCTTCCCAGCCACAAGCAGCAGGAAGGCTCAAGTGCCACCATTTTCCTGTGTCTGGCTCTGTCCCTGCCATGTCACATCCCCTCAGACCTTTTCCTGTGCCTTTTATCTAGTGCACAGCTTGCCTGTGCTGTCTCTAAACCTGGGACCCTTTGGGGCAGATATTTTTCTGATTGCCTGCTTGTACTGGCAGAGGCCTCAGCTGGATTCTCCAGAGCATAAATTCATAATTCCAGGGCTGTCGTTCTGTGCCCCAAGCATTGTGTTTTTCTCTCAGCCAGTGAGCATTTCAGAACATGAGTCTGGAAATCTACATATTGCTTTATTACAAAAGTGTTTATGCTTTTAATTCTTCCTTCTCTCTGTATAATGAAATTACAAAGCAAGAATCTTTCATAATAAAATTTGATGTAGACATGCCTGGAAAATGAAATCAGAAGGCAGCAGTGATGGGAAAAGCTGCCATCAATCACAGCAGGCAGACTGTTCCCCTTGACAGCAGTCAGACCCAGAGGTAGAAAATTCAGTAATTTGATAACAGCTGCAGTAGGAAACCGGGAAGGAACATTATGATGCCAGTCACTACATATTTAGCATCATGTCCTACCTGCACATCAGGCTCGTGAGGGATGGGCACAGCAAAAATTGCACTGAGGTCATCGAGTGCTTACTTTAAAGCTGAGCAGTTCTTGTTCTTAGTTTCGCTGTCTGAAGACAGAGATCTAATGCTTTCCCTGGCACTTCCTTCCTTCCATACCCCCCAAAAATAGTCCAGGGGAAAGGCACAATGAGATGAAGTTCCACCCCACCTTATTTCTGCTGAACTGACTTCTCAAGGCTCTGTTTTTCTCCACTGACTATAAAGATGTCTTACATTAAAAACCTGCCTTTAAAACAGCTATTTCAGACAGAGACGCTTCCTCCAAATTTTAGCTTCGATTTCAAGTCTTAAATGGATAAAATACTTCAGTGGAATTCACACCATAGTACTTATCACAGCCATTCACCTCCTCACCATTTCATAAGGCAGGAGAGTTAAGGTGCCCACATCTGCCCTGCCCACATCTGACACAGCTCCTTCTCCAGCAGGAGCCTTGGGTCAGGATAGAAACCCTGGCTATTTATAAATTCACATTTATTAACTCCTGCATAGGATTGCCTACAGATTCTTTTAGAGTCTGGGTGATACACAACATATCAAACTGCTCTAAATGCCCAAATTCTCTAGTTCTCTTCAAACACAAAACTTGCGTGAAAGCTTGGCAGCCTTCTTTCATTCAAGGAAGAGAAAGAAGAGAGATTATTAATGCAAACCCCAAGTTCTGGACTTGTCTAAAATAAAGAAACGGTCATAAATCATGGTTTAAACAGACACAAACATTCTTGTTGGCGTTTCCAGGTTGTGGGGTTTCTTTCAAACACAAAGGATAAAGACTAATTGGTATTTTTATAATAAGTCGAAGCAAACTCTAGCATAAAATTAAGCAAAATTAAACACAAATTGTTTTAAGGCAAACTCTATTTTTTTAAAATTCTAATTTAACCAAGTGAATAATTCTAAATGCAAAGCCTACCAAAAGACAGCCTTACAGTTCAGAAAAGCTTCCAAGGGCCTTCATTAATAACTCTGTTGGCCAGAACTATTCAAGACTCAAATTACAAAACCAAAACAATATTTTTCTGCCATTTCATGTGAATTCAGGCAGCTTAAAATCATTTTATTGAAAGATAAAAAGCTCATAAAACACATCACACATCTTCAGACAAAAAATGTCAGTCATAAGTTATGATTAGGCATTTTTTTCTCTCCAAGGATCTCTGCAACTCCTATTTTCAGCCTTCTTTCTCCAGTGAAAGAGAGAAAAATATATTGGGAAAGCACTAGGCTTTTGGGAGAGAAAAATAGCTTTTGTTCTCAGTAAAAAAACACCACTAAGGTTATAGGTAATCTCTTAAGAGAGCACTCCTGAAGCTTTAAGTCAGCAAATGTGAAAGATAAAATACCCTCGTGGAAAAAAGGTATTCTGGACTGGGTCCTTCTAGTCCATTAAAGGCTATCAGTCAGTACTTGCTAGTATAATATATTAGATAATATATATATGTGCAGCCCCAATACATTTGACCATCTTTTCTCTTTGTCACATGCAGATCTGAACCTTTAATCTAGGAATGAAAATAGCTCCTCATGTCACGCTGTTGCAACAACTTAATATTTAGCCACCCATCATGACAAAGTAGATTTTAATTTAAGAAACAAAGGTTGTATTAAAAAGATGTTATTATTCCTCACTACAGGAAAAAAATCACTATATTTTATCTGATATCAATAAATATGAAACTGAGAAGTTCAGTGGTGCAAACTGAGCTCTTTAATTTAAAAAACCCCCAAAACAATAAACAATTAATTGAGACTTTATCTCTAGCATAGACACCAACTCAGCCACTCCATAAATAAATGTTACAGACCTGATTTCAGCAGAAACCAAGTAAAATAAACCAACTAGAAATACATCACAGGAAATTTTTGCTTGATGGAGGAAGTGAACTTGCATTTTACTGCTGTTTATGTATATTTGTGATGCATTTAATATGCTGTGACCTTCAGAAGTGATAAAATTTGAGTTTTCATCCTGTCAGAAACTATTTGGCAGGCTGCAGGATGCTGAGGCAGGCCATCACTCCAAAGTGGGAAGCAATAAACTTGTTGGACTTATTTCCCCGAAGCTCCCTGACTCCTGGCTGGCACTTGGAGCAGTCCTAACTAATTATCATTGCTCCATAAAAACAAGACTTTAGCAAGGGTGACTTTTTAACAAAGTATTCTCTTAATGGCTTGGCAGAAATACATTATTTTCCCTTAACTGCTCGGAGGTATCTTTAGGTGAAATCAGGTGAGTTAGCTCCAGTTTCTCTACTATAAACTTTGCAATAACAAGGAACAATATTTCTGCTCACCTTTGCAAATCAAAATAGAGAGCAAAACTGCCATTGCTATAAATCCATGAACAACAATAAGAGTAGGCTGACAAGTGGAAAAAAAAGCATTGCAAGTAGTGTTTCACAATAACGTTTTTTTTAAAATGTCATTTTTAACTTCTTGGCCTAGAGTGGTACAGTTAAACTTCATGTCATTTAAATCACAGTCCTCTGGAATTTGTTGGACATTTATCACAATGAGATACTAGGTCATGAAGGTTTTCCACAGTGGATATAAAAAGTAATGCCTTTCCCATACAGAGCAGGAATAGCCAAGATGTGGATTACATTTATCAGAACAAGGCACAGAACAAGAACACAGTAGACTATTGGAGGGCACAAATTATTTCCTAAATTTGCTTTAAATACAAGGATTCCCTAGACAAGAAAACTCTTTTCTACCCTTTCTCCACAAGATGCTGAGCGTAGCACATAAGAAGAGACAAGTGCTCAGTCTGGAAACAATCTGGCTGGATCAACAACAATGCAAAAAGGCATTGATAAACTAGTCAGGGATAGGGTAACCAACTGTTTTGTTGGAAATTCCCCAAGAAAACATGTAACTAACTCAGTCTGCTCATCTCATTGTGCTGCGGAGCCCCACAGCAGCAGCTGTGGGAGCTGAAATACCTCCCTGATAACTCAGCACCATATTCCAAAGTGTGGCAATGACGCTTCCCGCCCAATTATTTGGTTATTTACATCTATTTGTACCAAACCACAGCAAAAAACTGAGAAACAAATTATGGTTCATGGTTTTTCAGCAAATAGACAACTGAGTCTTTAGTTTATACCACTTTTACCATAGTTAGATCACTTTTAAGTTCAAAACTCTTTGACCAGCTTCTCATTAAAGGAATGGGCAGTATTTCTTACAGGAACTGTTTTTCTCCCCCTGAGAGCCTCTTCACATTCTTGCCAGCTCTAATTTAATCATGGAGGTAGCAGGGAACTTCACCTCTCCATAAAAGCAGAAATACCTTTCTCTCTTTTACCCTGGTGGAATTTATCTTCAGTTTTTAACAACACACTCCCATTTTTTAAGCTGCAACCAGACACACTACAACCTGTCATCTTCACTCAACAAATACCAATCGGTGCTTCATACAAAAATACTGTGTGTTTTGAACAAGGCAATGCACCAACACATGCATTTCACACACATTATGTTCAAATACTTTCAAGGTAACAGCAGGAATAAATTGCAAGATTCTCCAAGAAGCGCTAGAAGGGCTCAGCAATCCTCCAGGCAGAGCTGCAATTGTGACTGGTGCTATTGAGTTTGTTCTTTCATAGCTTCATTGAGCAAGCCTGAGAAGCACATCTTTTCTCCCAACCCCTTCCCAAAGCTGATATTCTTTTCTGTGTATAAAAGATGAAGGCAAGGACACTGAGCAATAGGTCATTTTGTGGCCTCAAGTGCTCCATCTTAACAGCATTAAGCTTCATACCACCTCAGAAGTTACTCATTCAGTCCTTAAAAGGTGTCAGTTTTCTCTCACAAGCCATCACCGCTGTGTGGAGGACAAGGCCCAGAGGCAGAAGTGAGATCTGAGCAGGATAAAAGCAGAAGGGGCAAGAGGAAAAGCAGGGAACTCTGCTGACAGCAGGGTAAGTTTGGAGTGGCAGCGCTGGTTCGATACATCCAAGGTGTGAGCAGGCAGCTCCAGCCTGGTGCTCTGCTGGGTTTACCTGACAGATTTTAAGAGCTTGGTTGAGAGGCAGATCCTCAGCCACTTCAGGCTGGGGGAAACTGCCAGGAGCTGCAGTCAGCATTGAGCTGAGCTCTGAATGCTGCCTTAGCTGGCTCCTCACAGGGGCAGCCTCTCGAGCTGAGAAATTACAGCCTCTCGATAACCCAGGGGCTCTGGGGAGCAGCACTCCCCAGGAAGGTGTCCTTTCATCTCTGGAGCATTTTCTTTTGCCCAGGCTCCAGATTTTTTGCTTTCCAGACATTTTGTGAGAAAGAGCTCATAAACAGGGTGGAGGAAATTAAAGGCACGCAAAGCTTGTCAGAGGTCAGCCTCTATCCAATTAACATTTTAATAAAGTCATTTGAGAAAACATGAACTGGATACAGACAAAATAAAAATGAAAGTAAGAAAAAGAATGTATGATGTTGATTGTAAAGACGGGCTTTTTTCACAAAGAGGATGTAAGAATCATTTCCTCAGCTGGAAGAGTGAGAGGGGAAAGGTTCTGTCATTTTGGAAGTGTTTGTACCAGAATCTGATTCATTTGATAGAGACTTCCTGATTTACAGGAGACAGAGGAAAACAAGTAATGTTACATCTTCTAGCCCTTCTCTACAGGATTGTTTTTAACCACCCCCAGATTTCATTCACCTATTTAAAAAATAACTACATACCCTGGAATTAAAATGTTCTTTTAATCTCCTGACATCTTTCCTTACTATCATACTACAACTCAAGATGTGGAATCAACAGGCCCAAAACTAGATACAGCTCATTATTCTTACCATAAATGTTTGAAACAGCTGAATAAGGTATTTATTTAATAACTGAAATTGGGAATCTTCAATCCATCAGCATTTTTGTTTTTTCTGTAACCAGTATGCTGTTCTACAGCAAAAATGTAGGCAGCTCCTCCTTTAACTTATTGCTTTGGGAAGACAAATTTGGTTAATATTACCATTGGAAAAGTATGTTCCTAACTATGACTGGACCATGTCCTTAAATCTTGAAAACTTGTAGAGGAAGGAGCACAGTCATAATGTGCATTTATATTTATATTGTTTGCTCTGATTTCTGTTATAAAATTGACTTTGTTGAAAATCTTATGTGTCATAACAGATTTTATGCAATACATCAAGAAATTTTCACAAGGTCCATGTGTAACCTCTCTGGAAATAGTAGGTGCCATTAAACCGCCTCAGCTGCTCCTCGTGTGTTTTCTAGACCCTTCCCCAGCTTCATCATCCTTCTCTGGACAGCTCCAGCTTCCAGAAAAGTCTTTGAAAAAACATCCCCCAAAAACTAAGAATCCCCCTCTAAAAAAATAGCAAATATCTATATTTAAAAAAAAATAAAAAAAAAAAAGAGGACCACTGAATCAAAGTGCATTTCTGGTTAGTCAGAGAGCACAGCCTGAATTTCATGCTCTTTTCTGTTGAATTTATGCTCACTGACAAAGCTCCAGGCACAGCACAGAACCTTCCCGCTACAAAATTAATGCATGAACATTTCTTTAAACAAAACTTCGACCTTCCAAGCGAGTTCTCTCTGATCAGAGCTTTGTGTCAGGCAGTCACAGCATTTCTGAGCCTCCACCACTGATTGAAAAGCCAGGTTTATCATATCATCAAGCCACAGCTCAGCCTGCTGCTAAGCCTTCCCACCATGCAGCTGTCTGAAGTCTGGCTGCTGATGAAAACATGGTTTGAGTTCCAATTTTTACCTCTTTGATCCCCATTTTGTCCAGAAATCAATTTTCAACACTAAAACAGCTCCCACCTCAGACATGAGCTGCCTAAATAAGGCAGTAGATAAATCTGTAACCATTTTCAGACCTTTTGCTTTGTTTTTTCCCCTCGTGACTAGGCACATGAAATTTTAAAACAGGAAAGAAATAGTGATGGTTTTATTCCAGGAGTTGTTTATACATTTGAATTTCTCAGAGCTCTGATGGATTAGAGCAGGTGCCAAGAGGAGGTTGAATAGTTTTATTCCTATAATCCACACTCATTCTTTTGTCAAATTTGTGTTGGCAGTGCTCCCCTGGTACATTATCCAGCCTCTACATTAATATTGCAAAGAAATCATTTCTCCAAAGTCTAAACTTCTTGTTATTGCAATTTTTGTTTTGTATTACCTAGAGGAGAAGGTATAAACAGTGACTCTGCCAGGATTATTTCATGAACCCAGGTTGCCCAGAGAGGTGATGGATGCCCCATCCCTGGAAGTGCCCACAGGAAGGTCAGACAGGACTCTGAGGAACCTGGCCTGGCTGAAGATGCCCTGCTCATTGCAGGGAGGTTGGAGAGCGTGGCCTTAAAAGGTCTCTTTAACCCAAACTGTTCCATGGTTCACTGAGCCGGAGACATTCCTAATGCCTCTGGTCACCACACGTGTGTGCTCTCCCAGCTTTTAATGCTCTCATCCCTTCCCAACCCTGCAGGACCAAAATTTATTCTTCTCTGAGCCCAGGCAGTGATGTCAATCCACTTCTGTCAATCCACGCACAACTGCTTCTGTTTCAGACACTAATTCAGTCATTAATTCAATATTCAGTCTTTTTCCACACTGACAAAGATATCTCAGTGGCAACCACAACTTCCTTGAGTGGCCAAGCCAACACAAATCAGAGGAGCACATTTCCATCAGCAGAACCCAACAGCAGGTAGAGATAATTAATCACAACAAACACATTTTCTCCTTGTTTGGTTGCTTAATTCTCTCATACAACCTCAGTGCCCATGCACAACTCTTCCAAGACTGGTGACCTTCCAGTTCTTGTGACACATGAGATGCCCTTCCTTCAGCAGGCTCCCTCCTCTGCCTCAAGACTGGCGCTGAAAGTCTGATAAATTGCTTTTCACTGTGCAGGGAATGAATAATAGGAGTTCACAGGGGAAAAAAATTAAAGCACACCCCCAAAAGCACCTCACAGAACTAACAGATCCCCTTGCTTCCCAGAGAAGCCATTGAACTGCAGTATAAATTTTCTATACCTATGACTTACCAAGAATACATTACTAATATTGAGTTACCGGCAGGGGGTCCTTAATTAATTGTGGAAATTAGTCTGTGGCATAACTCCTCTCATTTTAAGCCATCAGATGAGCCCTTGGCAGCTAGGCTGCAGTTTGACCATGTCTTAAGTCACTTAGGGGTGGGGATTTGAAGTCTTGAAGGTCTTATTGCCACTGCCTGCTGAATTTTCCTCAGCAAGAGATGGACAAAAGAAGGAGAAAAATACTGTGAACAAAACCATGCTACTGTGGCCACTGGAGATCAGAAACACAGATGTTTGGGGGTTCCCTTCTCTTTTGCAGGTGTTTCTGGGTCAGAGGCCTGAATTACAGCTCTTTCTTTGCTCTCAGGTGAGAGCAGCATCCCAAAGCCTCCCCAAGGAGAAACTGGACAGCTCTGCTCTCTTGCTGCCACCTGAGAGAAGGATGTGCTGAAGCACATTATTTAAAGCCTTTCACATCAGTTGATGCTATTCAGGACCTGGATTTCAATCCAGGGCTGCATTGAAAAGGAACCTTTGGAAGGATCCCCCTGCCAGCTGAGCACCTGTACAGACAAAGGGAGCTTGGAGTCATTGGAGGGAAATTGTACAGAAATACCATGGAGATTGGAGCAATATGTTTCTATTTGCATGTGTGGACTTTATTTTTTGAAACAAGAATCTACAGGGCAGAACAAATGTATCATGCACCACAGCCAGCTCAAAAACTGTCAGCAATTAGTTTTCTTCAATAGACATTATGCTTTTTCTGTGACAATAAAGCCCTGTGACTATTCTGCCTCCCAGCAGATTGCAGTGCAGCTCATCTGTAAATTCCCCAAAGCCCCAGGACGTATGTCTGTGCATGGTATTGCAATTAGGATGTAGAAAGTTCTGAATGCCTGACTCTACCTTCAGCCATCTGGAGTCCCTCCTTTATTAAATTATTTCTAGTGTTTATGCAGTCTCCTGCCAATTAATTTAAGAGATAAAGTAGATACGTCCCATGTACAGAGAACTGTCATTCTTCAATTTAGTGCCACCTTGAAAGATTACAGACCACGTAATAATTATATCAAGTATATTAATATCAAAATGCAAGGCTATTAACTTAAACACCAAACATGCGCCTCCCACCCAACAAGAAGAACTTAAATTTCTGATGCCCGTTTTTGTTGGAGAGAAAGGAGATGATAGTTTTGCCCATGTTAGTAGGCAGTACGATTCCTAAAGCAGACCTGAGCACAAAACAAGGTCCAGAAAAGACCAAAAGTGCCATCCCATCGTCCCTTATCACCCACGGCCTGTAGATATAGAGGATACAAAACCCTGAAGGAGGCATGAACCAGCTGCTCCCATTTTGAGATCACAAAGCTGCCCAGGCCTCAACACCCATCCAATACCTGGGGGCTCAGTGCTGCAATTACCAGGACCCCCAAATAAAGCATGGAGGCATTGCATAGGGCTGCTATTCGCCCTAGAGGTCTGTAGGATTATGGTTGGAGCAGTTTATAAACCAGAAACAGGTGTAGGGGTTTTTAGGGAGGTTTGTAATTGTTGTATGATTTTTTTTTTTTAAATTTCTTTTTAATAGAAGCTTGAATTGCATTTAATCAGAGAAAGGGTGATGCACATAATTACACCACAGCATGGATGTGCCATTACGGGCTATTTTTTTTCCTTTTAATTTCAGTCAGTGATTTGAAGCATTAATAACCTTCCTAATTTTTTCTAACTAATGTAAGCACAGATGCTAATCTTACTTACATAAGCAGCTACTCACATCACTGTTTTCCAGGGACTAAATCAAGTTCAGCAAATTCATTAGACTCTGCAATGGAATTGATGAATCTGCCTGTGAACATTTGATCATTTCAAACTGCACTCCAGCTTCTATTACTAAACCCTGCCTGAACCAGTTTCCAAACTGGTCTGTTTATTTCTTCTTTGGACAGTTGGCACTCACACAGAGGATGTTATTCCCATGAAGAGGGTTTTAAAACCTCCAGAAAGGAGTTCACCAATAGCTACCCAATCCAAAATTGCATTAATTGTGAACAATTAATTATCAGTCATCTGCCATAAAACAAAGGACTCCCTGGACTAGATCCCAGTCAAGATGCCTGCACAGAAGTATATCGCTACACACTCTTCACACTACACTACACATTCTTCAGAAGAAACAGTGTAACAGAAAAAAAAAAAGTTCAAAAATGCCATAAATACTATTCCAGTTGTACCAGACCAGGCAGATTTGTCTTGCAGTGCTCCATGGTGCAGGTGTGCTGCCTGCTTATTTAAAGCTGCTGCTGCAGAGTGCAGAATCCTTCCCTCCCAATTCCCTCAAAACCACCCCATTCCCACCATAAATGTGGAACATAACATTGAGCAACAGCCAATGCACACCCCAACAATGCTCTTTGCATTCTATTCGACTGATTTCATCAGCATTAGAGATCCTTTTCTTCTCCAGTCATTTTTTCATCCTTAATTCCATTAAGGATATGGATTTACCATTTACTCGTTGTGGCTCATTCACTCTCTTTGCTTCTTCCCCAGCTTGTCTCAGGCCCCCTCTACATCCCCACTTCAGCATCCCAGGAGCTCCAACAGCACTCAGCTCCCTCTGATCTCTGCTGTGAGCACAACCAGGGCTGAACCACCTGCACTTGTGAGCCTTTGGAACCACCCAGGGCTGCGGAGATTGGTATTGATCTGCCTGCTCCTGCTATGTGAAGGTCTGGAGCAGCACCTCTGTGTCGAGCAGCAGCCACCTCTCACTGTGCCACGTGGAAAACACAGCAAACAGCTCCTCAAAAGCTCATCAGGTCCCTCTTTACTCCCTCTACCATAACATGTTATACAATTATCTTATTTCAATGTGCAGATAACATCTGAATTTTCTCTTGGCTTGCTGGTGCTGAAAAGCTACGGTAACTACCGAAAGCTGCACTGGGCTGGGCAATATGCTTCAAACCACAAGCATACCAAATTAAAAAGTACAGTCTAAGGACGGATAGCTCATCAAAAGACCAGTATTTGGTCTTTTACCCAAAAAAAGGGCCTAGAATGAGATGTTCCTTATGAGCCACACGGCACTGAGCTGGAACTATATAATGTCTAAGGTTCCTTCCAACACAAACCATTCCATGGTTCTGTCGTAGGGTAGGAATTGGCAGAAATGTGGGGGAAGAGAAGGTTCCTAAGCTGATTTCATGACACAGCTCCAGCAGCATCTTGCCCTTGCACACCTGTGCCTTGCTTTCTATTTGGACCAGTTATAACCAAATAAGAGACAATCACTGCGCTCTCTTGAGTGTTGAGACACGGACATTTGCAAAGCATCAGCAGAGCTTCAGATGAGAGGTTTCATTGTCAGGGGAAGTGTTGGTGAGCAGAAGCCTGGAGGAGATCTGCTCAAATGCAGCCCTGGTGTGTGTGGCAGGCCTTGGAGAAGTCATTAGAGAGCCCCACAATTAAAGAAATTCATCACCCTCCAGTCACATGCCACCTTTTTATTTTAATGCAATGCATAAGGAAGAACCAAGGGAAGGAGAGAAAACAAGGAACCGTTCTGATAAATGTTTCCTTTCAAGCCCTGTCAGCCCTGAGGAAGCAGGCAGTATTTCTCACAGACTGCAACTTGCCAAACATTCAATATTGAACCGCCAGGGTGCAACTCAGGTGCAAAGGCACAGCACGCTGGGAGATGCCCGTGCTGGGAAGAGAAACTGGAGCAGCAGGAATCCATGAGCCCATCGCAGAGCCCACCATGGGCACCTCTGCACAAACACCCTGCACAGAGCGGGAGCCCAGCTCCACGCCCTAAAGGACAGCACAGGGTCAATGAACAGAGCAAAGGGAGGGCAGCCATGGGCTAGGAGGTGATTTCATGGCTCTCACAAAGCCACCAGAGCTCCTGGCAGAGCAGCTCCGTCCCTGCCCTCACCATGGCGCCAGGCAGCAGCTGAGGCACTGGGGCCGTCCCAGCCCGGGCCTGAACCAGAGCCGCTCGCTCGGCCTGCTTTGCTGCCCAGGCCGCAAAGGGAGAATTAGCCTTTTGCTTCCATTTTTAATTAGTTCATTGCCTTTCAAAACCCTCACAGAGAGAAGTAAGTGGTGAGTCTGTGTTTCCTAAACCAGCTCAGTGCACAGGGTGGGAGGAAAGCAAAGAAACATAGGATAAAATAGCAAAGCAAAACCCACGGAGATCTAAACTACACCTGCACTTCAACTGCAGACCCATCCCTGCCTGGCCTTGCACACAGGCCAGAGCCCAGCAGCAGCCCAGGGTTTGGAACTGTAGAGCTATTCCCACTCTCCTGAGACAGCAGCAAATTCAACTGTAAAATATTTATATACAATTCATTTTGCAGAGCCGCAAGCCCAAGTGCAGCCCCCAGCCTGTCCCTGGGGTAGCCAGGCCAGTAACCCACACGCAGCATAGCCCAGGCACTGACCAGCACAGCCCCACAAATGCACTGACGGCAAAAACAAGGCAGCAAATGCCCCACCAACTTCCTGATAGTACTCCAAAATTAACTTTTTTTCATAAAATGGAAAATATCAACTGGTGTGATCAACACTAACCTCTTCTGAGCTGAGCCATCACCTTCCTGCTCCTTCTAGACACAAAGACATTTCTCTGCTTGCCTAAAAATTTTTTAAATCAGCTGTTGGGGATCAGGGGTAATTACTGATTTCTAAGTTTCGCCTTGCACACCAGATAAGCACCAGCTGGAATGGGGACTGTGTTCCATCTCAGAGTTTGCATGTTTTTTGCGTTACTGTGATTTGGCTTTTGTTTTCCGGATTAAAAGGTCCTCTTAGGTCAGATACCTCATCCCTTATAATTGCAGGTTCTGTGTGTTTGAATCAATTTTATTTAATTTGCTATGGAATTTCCTCTCAAAAATATTGGCCTTTCTAGTGGGAAAGAAGCTCCTACACTCTGATGCCACTGCACTGAGGCAGCAGCAGCAATAACTTCATAAAATTCTAATGTTTTTCTCTATTTTGACCAACAAATAGAACTATTGCTTAAAATAATAAGTATTCACAAAGTTGTTGCTAGCACACATCACCGCCTTCTAAAACAGCCATTTCCTAAAAAAAAAGAAGAGAAAGAACAGCATCATTACGGGAAAAGCACGTTTCAAAACAATTACTGTATTTGGCATGGCAGACACAATGCCCCTTTAATTTGGTTTTGACAGCCACACAAACGAGTCTGTTAAAAAATGAAGCAGGCATAAAATGGATGGTGCTCTCTTGAATCAAAACTCATAGCAAAGGTGGTATTTACCTTTCAATTTCTTGGCTGTGAGCCTTTCCAAGAGTCAATTACCAGGGATTGGAATCATTAGAAACCATTTCACAGCAAGGCCAGAGCACACTCACCAGGGTGCAAACCAGGGCGGATCCTGTCCTAAAGAAAACAGCTTTATGATTTTGGCCTAGTTTAGAAATAACTTTGTGCAATTTTGTTGGACAACAGGGGAAAAAAATTTAAAATTATTTAACAGGAGATACCCTGTGAATATAACTTTTCCATACAAAATTCATTGGAACAACACATTTAAAAAAAAAAAAAAAACAAACAAAAAAACCCCTCCAAACCACAAAACCATCACCCTTTCCATCCAGAAAGTTTGTATGAGTTTTTTTACATATCTGGAATCCATGCTTACAAGATCATCGCTGTAACCTGTAACACTGTGACCTCTTCATATAATGTAAGGGACCTGAGGGCTTTTCTAGAAATCACATTTAAACAATGATTTTTTTTTTTTCCCCTCATTATTGGAAAGAAAATTCAGGCAATTTTTGTGCAGTTTTGGTTTCAAACATTTGAGGATATATTTGGCACACAGACATTTCCCTGGCATACCTGTGTAAAATTATGACACTTTCAGACAGAGATATGTTGAGTGTTTTATTGGCTTGGCACAGTGCCTGGCAAAATCCAAGTAAGTATTAAAAGACAAGTTTCCCAACTCGTTTTAAATGCCTACATTTGCCATTCAGACCACTTTGCTTCCAATATTGGATCAAATATCCAAGAATGCAAGGTGCAAAAGTTTCCAAGAACCTCCAACAACAACTGTATGCCCTGCTGTCATACATAAATAAAGGCAAACTAGATAAACATGGTGGAAAAAACACTCCTAGAAGCATTTCACATCTCATATTGCATTTGAACAAATAGATCATGCTGTGGAAAGCACAGCTTGTTTTGCACTTGAATACTGATGGTTATATCAAAAGGATTTTTTTTGTGAATAATTATATTTTGTCTATTTTAAGCAAGCAGTTCCATTTATGTTATGTATTTTAAGTGATTACCTTAAAAGACCATGTAACTTATTCCAACTTTTGCCTTGATTGCATAAATCAGCAGTTATTTCAATTTAAGTGGAAAATATTCCGACTTGAGACAAACAGAGCAAAATCTGTCTGCTGAGCCATCTACATAACCTTAAAAATTCAGCATGTCATTTCTGTTTACTTCAGTGGGGGAAGTTGTCTTTAATCCCATTAGCCCTGCTGAAAGAGCAGCCTACAGTCTGCCCCGTGTGGAACCAGGCAGAGCTAAATGAGCAGCTCCAGCGGCAATGCTCAGTTGGGCTGGCACTCAGCCTGGGAAATGCTGGCTTTTAATTACTGACACACAAAGCACCAGTGGTTTCCAGGGCCTCTCCCTCAGCTGCTAACTCTGATCTCAGGAATGGCAGCTAAAATAAAAATCCTTTCCCAGGACCAGCAGCACCTGAATGCACCAGGAGTGCCCTGCATGGGCCCCTGGACAGGGGTCAGGAAGGGATTGGGACCACGGGAATTCGGGTTTGGGGTAGGAAGGTCCATGCAGGAGCTGAGGGCAGTGCTTGGTTTGGAGAAGCTGTACATGAGCAAGATCATGGAAACCTGGAAGGGTTTGGGTTGGAAGGGACCTTAAGGACATCTCTTCCACCCCCTGCCCTGGGCAGGGACACCTCCCACTGTCCCAGGCTGCTCCAAGCCCTGTCCAGCCTGGCCTAGGGCACTGCCAGGGATCCAGGGGCAGCCACAGCTGCTCTGGGCACCTGTGCCAGGGCCTGCCCACCCTCACAGGAACAATTCCTTCCCAATATCCAACCTAAATCTGCTCTCTGTCACTTGAAACATTCCCCCTTTGTCCCAGCACTCCATCCCTTGTCCCAAGTCCCTCTCCAGCTCTCCTGGAGCCCCTTCAGGCCCTGGAAGTGTTCTAAAGTGTCCCCAGAGCCTTCTCCTCTCCAGGCTGGACACCCCCAGCTCTCCCAGCCTCAGCTCCCAGGAGAGGTGCCTCAGTCCTCTGAGCATCTCTCTGCCCCCTTTTCATCATTTTTCAAGATATTTCCCAGGCCAGCAATAAGCTTTTTATGCTTTCTCCACAGGCTCCCAAGCTTTCTCAAATGAGGTATAAAACCAATCCACTCTGCTTTGCAAATAATTTCTCTTCCTGTTTCCTATATCTACTAAGCTACGAATGAGCACAATACTCCCAAGCTGGTGCTGAAACAGGAACAGGAGCATGGAGGAAGGGCTGGTGCCACGTCCAGAGCGTGTTTGGCTCTTCCTCTGCCCACGACATGAGCCAGCATTTCCAGAGCTCTGATATTAAACTCAAACGCTGTGACCCACACTCCAGTTTTTCCATTTCAATGCAGCAGGCTCCTCATCCCATCAGGGTGATTGAGGCTTCAGTTGCTTTATTTTTTTCCCAGCCAGCTGGAAATGGTCATTTAGCCACCAAGCCTGATATGGTATCTAGCAATATTAATTACTCTGTCTCGTAAGGCTAATAAACAGCAAAGCTTTGTATTTCTCTATTCTGTTTTCTAATTAATTCACTGTGTGCACTTCACAAAGTGTTTTATAAGGAAACAGATACAGGCTGCCAAGTCTTCTTCCCCTGTAAAATCCAGGCTGTGCTGCTTGTATTGGAAATAATTTTAGCATGCTGAAAAAAAACAGAATAAGGCATTGGACAGAAATAAGCATTCATATTGAGAGATTAAATATATTCCACTTTAGCCTCAGGATTTTGAACATTTCATTTTCACCAGTGTCTCATTTTATGAGCACATAGGGAATTTTGCCACAGCATGTGACTGAGCTGATTTCATTGCTGCATTGTCTCAAAACTATCTTCTCTCAATTTCCAAGGCAGGAACAGTGGCCTTTGTACATGTGGATTTCCTTTCCCTCTTTCCTGTCCCATCCACAATCTCTAATGAGTCCCTGCTTTGCTGTCAGCCATCACCACAACTTGGAACCATTTTTACAAGGAAAAAGACTGAAGTTGTTTGGTTTTAACACCTCTCTGGGAATGGGTGTCACTCCACTGACGCTCCTTTGGGAATGGGTAGAACTATTTATTTCAGTTTTCCACCACTTCATTTGGCTTCTCTGAACTGATATATGGCGTTTTTCCTTAGCAGATATCAACCTTAATGCTAATAAAAGGTTCATGTAAATGTGGTCTAGTTCTGGGAATTTATCCCATTTTGGGTGAGGGATTAAACATTTTAGGCTGTGTTTTGATTGGTTGGGGGTTTTTTTACAGCTTTTCGTTCCAATAAGGCTTTTGATGTGAAGAGCAAAACAGATGCAAGGGAATACTTCATTCAAATAACTTTTTGTCATGTAAGAAGCTGATTTTATTTGGCACAAATATTGTTTGAAAGATATACATTTATTGGTTGACTCCACACCTCCTGTCCAGACTCCAGACTATAGTTCACAGCTTCAGTCAGAGTGACTTAAATAAGCTCTCATAGTGTAAGGAAAGAGTTGGGCAAGATGTTAATTTGAAGAAATTTTGATCTATGTGATTACACGTTGCTGACAGGAGAGACGACGGTGCAGAACTAATGAAAGGGGAAAAAACTAAGCTGGAAAATGGGAGAGGAAACAAAGGTAAAAATGGGTTTAAAGCGCTAAGAACTATCATGCAGAGTTGAAAAGCCAGACTGTGAAAAGCCAATTAGTGCACCAAATATGAAAAGCACCCGAATTAAACATAGAGAACATCATCAAAGAGAGCTGAGATACGGATGTTCCCAGCATGCAGACATTAACACATTTCAGATGAGTATATAAAAAAATGTTTTTAAGAAGAAATGAAATGCAGTGGGAATTCAGTAAAAACAAGCCTGTAAAGGGCAAATGATAGGCTGTGAAATGAAAGTATAAAAGCCAAATCTTTGTAGTGTCTAACACTGACAAGACACTTTAAGGCTGAGTTTATGAGATTCTGTGCCATAAACATCAAAACTTAGAAAGCACATTTGTTGCTTGATGTATGTTTTTATTTAATCTCTTGGAGTGTTAATGAGCAAAGAGATGGATTCTAGTGTAATACCCATGTTACGAGAACAAAAAATAAGAACCAGCATTAGCACTGATGTTCTAAATGATTAAAAAATGTCTCGAAAATTGTATCTCCTATTAAGCAACTTGAATGCTCCTTGTGGTCTGAATGCACTGAGAACTGTTTTGATATAAATATCACATTTGTAAGTAATTTTTCTGCATTTGGACTGGTCACCTGCTGGCTTTTATTCAAAGCGTATCAAACAGGGAGGGGTTTTGCAGATCATCTTCCATTTGGATAAAGAAAACTATTTAGGCAGCACAATTGCAAACAAAAAGTTGCTTGAGTTTCTAGCAATTATTGACAGAAACGGGTTTAAAACCCAAATATCATGAGAAAATATTTTGGCAAAATATTCACATTGAGATGTGAGAGCCCTGAATTAAGGAATGAGGGTGCTTCCTGCAGGCTGAATGAGTGCTGTCTCTGTATCCTTGAGTATTTTATATTTCTGAGGGCAGTCAGTACCTCAAGCTCATGTCAAGTCACCATTGAGGATTCCCGTTGAGCTCAGGTTAATATTTTAGTTCAGTCATTATGCCAGGATGATTTGCAGTGCATAAGGAAAGTGTGCTGTGTCTGCTCTTCATATGAGGATTTTTTCTCTCAAATAATAAATTCCTTACAGTCAGAGGTTAGCTTTGCTATCTTTATTCATGGTACAGTAAATACCGAATTGCTATGAAACCTGAGCATTGTCTTAATCTTTGGGAAGTTTTGGTTTTGGGGTTTTTTTTTTGAATGCTTCACCTTTGTAGACGTAACTGTTCCCAGAGAGGTTTTGCTCAATATTCCACAATAAGACTGACCTGTGTCCAGAGCAGGGGGTGGAATGGGATGACCTTGAAGGTCCTTTCCAACCCAAACCATTCCATAGCTCTCTGAATTAACTGTCTCACTGATCTCTCCTCACTCTGACACACCAGAATCAGTTTGTCAGTCCTGGCTCAAAGATTCCATCACGAAATGTGATCAGAGAGCCCTGGGTTGCTGCTTTGCACAACATACCACAGGATCATTACATGCTGGATATTCACTTCCCAGTGACAGCAGCTCCATGAAGATTCCCGAAAGAAGTTAATTCCAGCTTTGAGCTGAAATGACACAGCTGCAGGTTCGTGGAGACCTCAACAAATCAGTACTGCCGAAGGAATGGGCCTCCTGCAGCTCAGCCTTCAAGAAAACACAGAGTTGCAGATGGACCAACTTTGACTGCATCAGAAATGCCAATTTTGCTACTTCACCATCTCTGAAACTTTGAATGTTTGATTTCACAGCTCTTCAAGTGTTATTTTAAAGCTGTTGACTAAAGAGTGTGTTTAAGCTCCTGCCGATGTCTTTAAATTTATTCAGTGTGTCAGATTCAAACTTTTCCTATTTTCTAGTGGTTCTTTAACTCACTAGAGCCCAACAACCTAACAAACATCCTCTAGAGATCTTTGATAATTTTCTAAAGAATTTGCATATATGTGTATGTGTGCATGCTAAAAAATACATATATGTATATATCGAACCTCCATGCCAACAAATGCTTTTTGGGATGAAAGAAATTATCTCTCCTCCTCGAAGTCTGTTTTGCTGACTGAATTTACAGACAGCACAACTTTTTTTTCTAAACTGAGTATTAAATTCACTCTATTTTACAGAGCAAATAAAGCCCCAGCAGATGGCCAGCCAAGGCTATTACAGGCTGTCATTACTTCCCACACCCACTTGTCCCTCCAGATTAGGAAATATGACTGAAGAGTTGCTTTTCCTCATGCACTTTTTCCTGTTTCCATCGCCAGTGAACAGATGATGCCTCGCAGTTATCTCCAGCTCTACCCCAAGCACTCTGCTCCCATTCCTTTGCTTTCCTATCTCAGAGAAGGAAAATGGAAGTTTTAAAGAGGTACACCTGCTCAGAGCAAAAGGGAGTGCAGCATAAATAAATAAATACTGCATAAATAAAAATCTGATTGGGACAGAATTTGAAGAAAAATCATTTATGTCCAAAAATAGGAGCTTGCTCCAGAGCCATCAGTATAACTTGCACACATCCATCTGGAAGACTTATGCTGCAGAATAATCATTCACAAAATCGACACACAGGTGGTTGCTACCAGACTGGGGAATTTCTCACAAACCAGGTGTTTTCTTCCTCACTTCCAGCTCCTTCCTTCTCCCCCGTCACCTCCCAGGACATGAAAGCACAGGAGCACATGCACTTCTAGCAGGTGGAGGGAGCCCTGGGGCTGGGTGCGGATGGATGTGACACTCCAGCCTCTGAAGAGCAGCTCTCTCGACTCATGATTTTGTGTCCCCATCTGAGCAGCAGACTGATCCCCACGCAGCTCTGGGGGCTCTGGCTGTGCCCAGCTCAGTTATTCAGGGCTAGCTGGAGAGTGTGGAGCTGCCTGAAGGCAAGCAGCCGCTGATTGGAGTTCGAATGTGTTTGTCTTCAGTTACAGAGATCGATTTCCAGTCAGGTCAGATTTGCCAGGGCTGTGTTGCCAGGCAGGCACTAGAGATGCTGTCACCTTGTCCTCCCAGCTGAGAGCTTGGGGACTGCCTTCCCTTGGCTTTTTGTCTTTATATGCAGAAATATTTGCACAAAGAATAATTTAATCCTTCTGCAAAGTGCCCCCAATGCTGTTTGTTAATTTGAGCACTCAATAAATAAGTTAATTTGAGGTCTTGGGAATGTTACCCCTGCTCCAACTCAAGTCTTGCTCCACGGGAAACACAAACATCCGCTGAGCAGCAAGCAACAATTCAAGGGAGTTCCTAAATATTAATCTGAAGGGATATTGTGGATATGAGTGGAAAACTGAGTTTTAACACCCACAGTGGACAAAAAACTTTTGCTCTTGTTATGAGGATGCACAAACCTCATATCACAGGTGGAGTGGGAGCTTCAGACAAAGTCTATCAGAGTTTAAGTGACTTTGTCCTATGGGATTTAAGGATGGCAAATCAGATATGTTTATAGAAAATGAATTCTTTATTATGACAAATTATTAGACAAAATATCTTAACCAGAATTATTTACTGCACAGTGTAAAAGCTAAAACTACTACTAGGGCAGCAGGATGGAGTTGGATCAAGGGGGTGATAATCCCTCCTGCCCTCAGTTTGCTGCCTTGCTCCTGCACTGCCACTCAGTAATTTAGGATTTATAAGCAAGCAAGAGCTGCCAAACCACCCTCAGGATCTTTCTCCTCCTTGAATTTACCTTTTCCTCGTTCAGAGAGCCAGTTTCAAACTCCAAGGTACTGTGTCACTGTGATGGGCTGGTGAATGAGGGGGTCTCTACATTTTCTAAATTAATGTTTTTACTGTGTAATTCCGGCAGCCCTGCAGTGATCCTGAAAACTGTTGTGGGGACGTGGGAGCAGTTTCACTTAGGGGAATGGCAATGGCAGCTGTCAGCAAAAATCTGTGCTCTAGAGGGCTCAGATGTGTAATGGATAATTAAAATAATTTTAATATTTGTTGTCTTTCTCTACAATGCAACCTTTCTACTGTCACAGAGCTCATGTAAATGAAGAACTAACAACCTTCATTTTGGCCTAAACCTCAGATTTATGCTTTAAAGAACTGTATTTGATCCAAAGAACTCCAACAGTGTATTTAAGTGCAACTTATTTCACAGTAATTAATTCATTTTTCACTCCTCACTGCCTTCCCAGCTCTGGTCTGTATCTGCATGTGACAGGACAAGGAGGGTGACAGAGGAGCCAGGGAGAGCAGCAGTGGTGCCTGAGAGAGCCCAGGCACTCAGCATGCCCTGAGCACCCACAGACTGCCTGGATTCCCACTCTGCTTCAAATGATGCATTCAGCATTTTGGGTTTCTTCCCTGCCACCTTTGGTCACTGTCCCCGACACACGAGGACAGCAGAGGCTCTGAGAATCCCTGACCCCGCACAGCCCCGGCCAGGCACTGCTGACTTTGATTTCCTTTCCTGCAGGACACAATGCAAATGCACCCATTGGTGTCATGTCCTTGCTGCTGGTGATGCTTTGGGAGTTTTTGGTCAGATTTTAGCACAATCTCTGAGGGTGCAGCTCAGACAGTCTGTGAGGGTGTTTGTGCACACAGCAGCCTCAGGACCTGGGCCTGAGACACAGAAAATGTCTGAATTAGAATTAGAAAGAAATGGGATTTTTTTCTTTTATTTTTTCTTTCTCCCCCAACATCAATTCTACAGCTAAAGTTTACAGAGTCAGTAGAAAATTTAAAAGTTGGCATAATCAGACTAGATGGGGCTTCCACTTGCTGACAGTGATTTGTTCAGCATGACAATTAAGTAGATGTATAAACACTCAAAATTACCTTCCAAATACCAGATGGAAAAGTAATTGGTGTCAATGTAGAAATCTGTGTTCCAAATCACTGATGTATCTTTAATTCAGGGTTACAACAGGTACCTTTCATTTGCATTTTTTATCTCAGCTCTGATCTCTCTGGGCTTTATCATGCTCGGAGATGATGAATCATAAGCAGTGAAGGACATGGCTAAAATTCCTTTTCAAAATGCCATTTACAGGGCTAGCAATAAAGCAGAAGTAATGTTCTTTTTTGCTTATGAACTGAGCAAACTCATCTGGGAAGAGTAAAGTGACAAATAAATGTGCTATTTCCCAGTGCCACTCTTAGAGTGACTTTCCAGAGCAGAACTGTACTTTAAACTTGAAAGCAAAAATTACCTCTGTCAAGTAATACATAGTAAACAATGTGATTTTAATTACAGTTCATTAGTTTTTGTTTACAGTGTCAGAAAGTGCCTAGGAGACAACAGCCTGGCCTGATGTTCTCAAACCCTTTGGGTGGATTGACATTAATTTCAGTGGGCTAAAAATGATCCCTTGAAAGGCCTGTGGTTTAAAATTTTAAAGTCTGATTTTTAATTCCTTTAGTATCAAAAAGATTTCTCACTTGCATGTTTTTGCAGACCCAAAAGGCTTGAGAGCAATCCTAATGGAGCCACTGCTCGCTGAGTTTAGTGACAAGTACTGCAGAAGCAATTAAAACCCTGAAGTCTTGAGCAGTTGAAAGAAAATTCTGAATTTCTTTCATGTGCAGAAGGTCACTAAAGTGAATTTGAAGCTGGCATGATTGCACTGGATGTCTTCTGAGTAAGAACCTGACACAGAGTTAGTAGAGTTTGACAGGGTGTGTCAAATCATTTCTGTAGAGCTTGAAACACTCATTTCTGATTATTTTGGAAGAAAAGTGACACAAGAATATGGAAGTGCTTTTTCAAAGTTTGATAGTGAAATAAGCTTTAATAATTTAAGCTCATCCATACCATAAATACTAAGCAACTTCCACTCTGGAATTTCTAACCCAGGAGAGGAGGCCAACACTGGCTCAGCCGAAGATAAAACGAGCTGAAGAAAATGTTTTTGATCATCGTAGTGGCCTCTAAAGCTCTAAGGACACTCAAAAAGATAACATCAGCTTTTAGAAACTGTTTGACTTCAAAGAAATTGCTGGCACAGAAAACTGAAAATTGATGATCCCGTTTCTCTATCTTACCCAGCCAGGTAGTTTAGGGCTGCTGCTGCTGTAAAGGGAGCATCACTCCATAAAATCCTGCAGTAATATTCACAGCCTGCTATTATGGGGTGGGGGGAAAGTGAAATATTGCCATGGCAACAGGAAAAACTGGGATCCAGAAGAGAAACCATTTCCACACAGGCTGCCCCTGATTCTGGGTCATTCTCAGCCATGGAAGGCCAATGACTGTAGAAAGCTGAAATGAGAGGAGTTTTTCCTCTTTCAGTCAGACCATTCCTGGGCCCGTGCACAGCGAGCTGATGCTTCGTCTGCCTTCAGGGTTTCTCATAATTATTTTCTTTTTACCAGTCTGTTTTTCTTTTCTTTTTCCTCTTAGTCCAGTAGCTGGGCAAAAGTTAGAAGGTGGTGGTGTACAGAAGAATACCATAAAAACCAGGAACATGCCAAAAAAAAAAAAGGTTTCTCTTCCAGAAAGAATTTGATGGAATTTTACTGTTTGTTATTTATTCAGGGCTGCCCTGTTTCTACAATTAGTGCTATATTTGGTATAAATGAGTTCTAATTTTTGTCCCACTAGTGCACTAAAAGGTCCAATGCAAGCTGCCAATACAAAAAGGTACAGCATAAAACAGTCAATGCGTGGATTGAAAGGAACTTGATTTTCTCTTCTTCCCTCATTTAGCAGGGCTAAGTGATTCTTTCACTCAGAAGTATGAAAGATTATCCTACAGTTTTCAAAGTAACTTTCAGGCCACTTGAATCAGTGTCTTAAAGCATGTAAGCAAACAGGAAGGGATCAAAAACAGGAATTACAAATGCCCAGGCTATTAAAGGGCTTTTTTAAAGGAAACAAAGCTTCTGTGAGCATCACCCTCTTTCAGAACTTTAATTAGGTCTCTGTTTAAAGGATATCAAAGAACAGATGTTTTTCACAGTTAATAGGCAGCTTGGAACCATTCAGTATCAGTCATCCAATTCTAATCAGGTATCCCCAGGAGCATCAGGAGGACATAGTTTAAGGCCAGACTATCTTTCCCAAAAGGTCATGTCTGCATGTTTGTTTCTAGTCTGGGGAAAGAGAAATATCAAGAGAGGAGCCAAAATACTGTTTTCCTATATTTGGAACTTCCAGCTTTTTCCACACAGAGGTCATACATGTCCTCCCCTCCCAGTGGTCAGACATTTATAGAGCCCAGTGTCAGTCAGAAGGACAGAATTCACTCTTGTTTTGAAAGAAATTTCAGACGCAGGACCTTAGAGCAAACTCTACATGACGCACAAGTCTTTAATTCCAGGATCTTTTATTGGGCCCTGAATCTCATCCATGTGATGGAAGAAATCCCAGAAGAAACAACCAGGTTCAAAGAAGGAGTTGCAGTTTGATTCCACTTTCCTTAATAAGTACATACTGCATTGCTGAGCTGTAGTAATGATCCTCTGGGTTTAATCCCTGTATTATCTATTAACTTAGCAGGAAAGTTCTGCTTAAGTTTAATCACTGTCTGTGATCCCTCAGGTGAATTTTTGTACTCCTGAATTCTTTATTGGGCTCCGAATTAAGTGCTACATAATAACAACGTCTCTCTTCCCTTCCAAATCCTGTAGACCTTAATAGAGCTCTCAATACCAAACAATTTTCCCAGCGCGAATGAAAACTGGATGTGGCCAGAAACAGAGAAGGTTTGAGTCAAAAAACAAAAAGAAGGGACCTTAAAAACTCATCTAGTGCCACCCCTGCCATGGGCAGGGACACCTCCCACTGTCCCAGGCTGCTCCAAGCCCTGTCCAGCCTGGCCTTGGACACTGCCAGGGATCCAGGGGCAGCCACAGCTGCTCTGGGCACCTGTGCCAGGGCCTGCCCACCCTCACAGGGAACAATACCTTCCTAATTTTCAATCCAAACCTCTTCTAAAAGCAGATTATTTCTTCACTGGGATGCATTCTCTTGGTAGGGAAATGGGAGCAGGTTTTGGATGAAGACTTTGACTTTAAAAAACAAATGAGTGCTCTGTGATCAGATCTAGACACTCACCATGGTGTGGAGGCTCCCAACGCCCACAGTAACTCCCATAGCCCAATATGTTCATATTCAGGCCCTAAAACAGTCTCATATCATAGCAGTGACAGGCAGCAATGATAAAGCTGCTGCGGGCAGTTTGTCATGTGCAATTTGAAAATAACAAAAAAAATTGGGCTTTTGACTGCTTTCCTTAAAAAAACCATCTTGATTGCTTAGAATTATAACAGTATACAGCTTTGGAACTATGCATTTATGTAACTGCACAAACACAAGCTTTTTATTATTTAGAGGGAAACAGAGAAAAAAATACTGTATTTTTCAAGGTGAACTTGTTAAAGGCAGTCTTTAGGACTTGAACGTCTAGCCTTCTTTGCTATATTGATGCCACAGTGACACAGACCAATGTTTCTGTTTGTTCCACTTACTACTTCTGTCTCTTTACTTCTCTAAGCTATGTAGACCCAGACTTAGAGACTTTTTATATATTGATAGAGGAAAGTGGTTTATGCATAGTTTTTGGCCCTTCATCATCTGTCCTAGAAAAGCAATGACCAGGAATTCCTGCGTGAAAAATGTACCTTCCATTTAAAAATAAACCGAATTTTAGTAGCTGGCTTCAGGTAATAACAATTTTAATGGCTAAATACACCAGATGAGCATTTTCCATTCTGAGAATAGAGACCACCAGATAAGCATTTTCCATTCTGAGGCCATCGTTACTGGTGACATGCAAAGCCCAGCTCCGGTAGCCTGGTGAGCACGGATGCTTTGATGAAGTGGATTCTGCTTTGCTGAAGGCTCAGAAGGAAATGCTGATGTTTGGAATGAAAAGCTGCCATCAAACAGCTGAGTGTGGTCCCCTATCCCCGCTCTCCTGCTGGAAATGTCCAACCAAGCTGCATTCCAAGGTCACTCATTGCCTGAGTGGGCTGGGTCCGTGGTTAGATGAGGTGCAGAGCTCCGTGGTGCTCCTGCACACTCCTCTGCTGTGGTTCCAGTCCCAGCAGGGCTTTGGTTCCCCTTTTTCCCTTCCCTCAGCTGCTTGCTGGAGCTGTGTGGGTCTGTTCGTGGTGGGAGGGTTTGAGAAATGAAACTCCGCGGGCGGTGGGACTGCTGCTGGCAGCCCTTTTGTTATCATTAGCCGGTACAAGGAAACAGTGCTCAAATAAAACATTATTTTAAAAGATAAAGCAAGTGATGGGGCTCTAATCCCTGTGTTTGGCATGATTTTTAATTTCAACAAAACCTCACAGGAACTATTCATCAGGTTCTTTTCCTGGAGGAATTTTTTCTCTGTGTGCACGCAGACGACAGAGTTTGCAAAAATTATACTGATATGGTATCTATTTAGAACAAAAAAGGGGAGAGTGATCCCTTTCCTTCATTCCAAAGTACATCATGAGGAAGGCAATCATTCCCACTGAGTTACATCAGACCAAGACCAAAGACACACAACAAACACATCAGCATTTAGCACAGCAGTGATAAAATCCTCCTGGCAGGAATTCTACTGATGTTAAGAAAAGACGTTGAACCCTGGGAAATGTTACATAACAGGCTGAGCCCTAGACACACAAAAAAAAGCACATTTAACCAGTCTTCTAGAATATATTTCATCTGAATCATGCCAAGAAAAATTAGGGATTTTTGAGTTCATTTTTTCTTCTTTCAAGAAAAAGGAGCTGGTGTGTGGTCGCATTGCTGTCCTGCCTTCAGCAGGATGAGCTGAAGCAGATTCCTGGTGAGACACTGGCCCTGCCTGCTTCAATCGAGTGCTGCTCCTGTAGCAATTCCCTGCAATTCCAGCAAAGCAGGCAGTAGAATAAAACAACACAAAATGGTTTTGGAAAGGAGCCATCACTCTATAATTCTCCAGCTGAACCCCAAGCCCTCAATGCCACTGCAAAGTGCCAAAGTCACCTATGAGTGCAGGCTGGAGGGGCAGCAGCCCTTCATTGCATGGCCTTCCTCTCCCTAAATCCGCTGCAAATGGGAATCCAGGGCTGCAAACATCTCCCCACTCCTGGATTCACTGGGACGCTGCTGTGCTGGGAGTGGCAGTAGCAGAACACGCAGTGTGGGATGAGTTTAGAGAGAGGATTTCGGAGAGTGAACTCAGATGAGCTCTCACAAGTGGCACGGGTATGGCTCTGAGTGCCACAACCATGACCAGTTCCCTAAATATCTCCCCTCCAGTTTCAATGGCATGGGGGTACATCAGCATGATTATCCGGGATACTTTGCTGCCATGGCTTCATTTTAATATTTTCTCTTATTTTGTCTGTGCTTTAGGGCAGGTTCCAATCTTTTTGAGGTTTTTGGGCAATACAATGTTTTTGCAGTACTTAACATCTCACTGAAAGTCATAGCAGCTCGGTGGGATAAGACAGCTGCCCCAAATTATTCCTGAATGAGGAATTCTCATACTTCTTTCACAGTAACATCATTCTTTACACTCAGTCTGAGCTTAAAAAGAATCCCTGCGCCCAGGGCTGGGGTGAGCAGTCCCAGGTGAGGCTGGCTGGTGTCACTGAGGCTTTTATGCACTCTCAGGATGGTGACACAGCCGTGCCAGGCCCTTGGATGGTTCAAATCAGCTCTGGTGTTATTTAGGAATGGTCCAGGCTTCAGCATTTTTAATTACTCTCCACTGCCTTGATCTGGAAGGGAGAAGGGTTGGGACAGACCCTGCATGTCCCCAGCAGCGTCTGCAGGGCTCAGAGGGCACTGGGGCAGTGAGGAATGAGCTCAGCACTTCCAGAAAGGGTGAGAGCCATCAAAAGAGAGAAGTGAAGCTGATCTGGAGTTTATTTTTTGATCTTTATGCTTTCACAGCAGTGAGTCGCAGCTGCAGCTTATAAAGGTCCCATAGAAGATGCAGTTCCTCCTAGAGCCCCACGGGAGCTTTGCTAATGGTTTGTGATATGAGGAAAGGCTGCTAAAACAGTACCAGGAAAAGGAAGAAGGAAATCCCTTTCTCACCTCTTAAGATTGGTTAAGAAAAATCTTCATTAACTCTCAAAATTTCACAGCATGATGAGATATGCTGCAGGATTTTCACAGAATCCCAGGATTTTAGGGAGCACTGAGGCTCTTCTGGTCCCACCCCCCTGCTCACCCCAGAGCACAGGGCACAGCAGTGTGTCCAGAGGGCTTTGGAATATCCCCAGGGAGGGACACTCCACAGCCTCTCTGCTCTCTGTCCCAGGGCTCGGTCACTGCACAGAAAAGAAATTCTTCCTCACGTTCAGGTGGAATTCCTGGGCATCAGCTCCTGCCCGTCGCCTCTTCATGGGGTTAATGGTAAAGAAAATTTTAAAAACTATGGTTGCTGGTGATAAAGTCATAGTTAATCATTTTGCAAAGACCACTACAGCAATTTTATTTGCTGCCTTGTTTGGCCACTGAGCCTGCAGGAAAAAACTGATCGTGTTTAAGGATTTTATTCTAATTATTTTGTTATATTTTAATGAGGCATTTTGAATGAAGTTCAATTTTAATGTGCGTTGAGTTTGCTGTGTTAATTAGATCGCTTCCATCTATTTTATATAAATGTTTTGGTTGTAATTTTATACTTTCTAGAAGAACACATTGCAACCATTACTTCTTATGAGATAATAGAAATGTCATAATTTCATATTCTGTATTCGATATAAATGGAGCTGTCATGCAATATTCCATTTCTGACAAGAAACCAATAAACCAAGAGAAGAAATAAGGTAAAAAACATTTTAAAAAATCCAAAATAAACTGTGATTGATGAGCATAAAACTGAGCTAGGATCCCCATGAATAATGTTAGTTACACAACATGCCAAAAGACAGAGTTTCCAAAGGGAGTGATTTTGTGATTAGCTGTAAATTGTAATCAGGACCAAAATAGTTCCGGGAATTAAATGCTGCTAAGCACAGAAATGAAGAAAATGCAAAACCATTCTCATGTTAAACAGGGCTTTGTTTTTCTTGGCATCATATTTTGTGGCAGCTGTCCTGCCTATGAAGTATTGATTTTGGGGATTTTTTAAAAATTGACAGCTGAAGAATCTTATTAAAACAAAACCCTACCTGTGCTGCTGATAATACCCCATGTTATTAAATCTGAAAGAACTTTTTAAAATCTCATTTTCTCTTCAGTAATTTACCACTCATACATTAGATGTCTTGGGCAATAAAAACATCTGTCATTATTTTGCTTTCTGGAATGTCATGTTTTAAAAGGGTTTTGTGACATGAAGTGCTCAGAGAAGTTTCTAGGTAAACCATTCATTTCAACAAAATGGAAACACAAGAAAATAATGCAATCAATATTTGATTCATCAGATTTGATTTGACCAACATGACAGAATAATTAACACAAGCCATCCAGGTTGGTGGAATTTCAGTCTGTATTTCTTTCCTTACTGCTTAGAGTTAAAATTAAAGGAAGAAAAAAATCGTCAGCATTTGGTTTCCCGTCTTGCACACCAATTCCCTTACACAAGGTCAACATTGCGTGTATTGTTCTCTCATGGATTGTCTGTGCTTGCTGATAATTCATTCATTTTCTGGCTCATCAACTCTTCCTTCCAAGAGATTAAATGGCCCTTGTGTCTCCTCAAGAAATATGAGAGAGCTTGATTGCACAGGGATGACAATAAGGATGAATGGATTGAATTTCGACATGACTCTTTCCTTTACTTCTCTTATTTCTCTGCTTCTTGGGAAAAAATCCATCTGCTGCCAGTGCAGGAAAAGCAGGATAGATCCGTTGAGAAATTTTGCTTTCCAAAAAGCAACTTAGGCCAGGTAAAATTTCCCTGCGAAGGAATCTTTCTGGACAGGAGGGTGCTGCTGGCTGTGGGGGCGCTGGCACAAACATGAACCTCGCCCACCTATTCATTTTCCTCTGGAAAAACTTCTTGCTACTGGTCTTTCATTCCCATGTCAAAGGAGAAATTTTAATTAATTTCCACGGCTCTGTTTCCCAGTTCCTGAATAAAAATACGAATGGAGAGCCACCTCTGAAACTCACCTTCTCAGGAAATTCTGTGTGAGCATAACCAATTTATGCTGCAGAACAAATTATTGTCTCAGAGCAAGATGAAGGTATTAACATTTTATTCGACCATTTTATTAGTCCTGTATCTGACTATTTAATGCCAATAAAAACTTACATCTTGGATCTTAAAAGGAAGACCCCATCATGGTTATTTGCACATTCAAATAGGACTTTTGGACATATATTTTTGCTCTACATTTTTCAAACTGCCTTTGCAGAGGCGTGGACTAAACTGGCCATGGAGAGAAGGGCAGGAGGTTGTCAGCAGGACTTGCTCCCCAAAAACATGTCAAGCCAGATCCAAATCCTACTGAAGCACTAACAAACTCCCATTCTCTTTCAACTGACTTTCCATTTCTGACATGATTAATCCTCATTTTATATAGTACTTCCCACATTCAGCACTGGGCATGAAAAGCAGCTAATTAATTTCTGCTCAAGCACCCTCAAAAAGATAAAATTAAAGCAGGTATTTATATAATGGCCAATACTAGCAGAGCTCCTAAAAGCCATAATTCCCTTACAGAGGGAAATATCAGGGCTTGTGTGGCACATGGCAGGGCAGAGCCTGGGCAGGGCTTGAGCACAGAGCTGAAGGTACAGCCAGGCTATGGTTAAACCAAATTTTGGCAGGATATGAACATACCATGGACATTGAGGTCTCTTTTCTGCAGCAGAGGGCATCTCGTGGGCACAGTCCCTGCCTGAGTGAAAGGCATTGTCATTATCTCTAAGAATGGTACTTAGAGTCGGTCTCTGGTGTGTATTAATTGCGATGCACTAATTGGATCCTGAAGCTCATTGCTCGGAAGCAATGGATTTGGGCGTAATCATAGCATTTTATAGCTTTGGATAGAATGCAAGTGGGGGTCTTGCCAAGATAAACTCAAGGTTTGCTTTTATTGCTGGCAGGCATTGCTGGAACTCCTTTGTTCGAGCTGCAGTTCTGCAATTTATATCAGCACAAAGCTCAGCCCCAAGTCCATAACTCGCAATGCTGCAGGTGAAGTCCTCAATTATCTGTGCTGAAATTCCCTTACTAAAGAGAATTTAAGAAATTCCTTCCCCTCCCGAGGGAATTCTTTCTTGAAACTCAGCATGGAAAGGTAAAGATTGTGGAGTTCATTGTTATTTTAAAGTGCCCTCAAGAGAGCAAGAAATGAGACATTTATTACCTTTGCTTTGTGGGTTGCCACTGGCACATGAAGTTTGCCACTGGGTAATGGACAAGGTTGGACAGGAACACTTTTTATCTGTAGCAAGCCCTTTTTAAAACATTGACAGCATATTTTGGAGACAGACTTGGTCAGACACCACCAAAAAACTGCAGGGGACATAAAGGAATTGTACTATTCTTGTTTGTTATTAATTGTTAATTATTCTTGTTTGTCCTCAGACATGCTGTGCACGACTTCTGTGGTTTATCAGGCATCTAGAACAGACTCTTTTCCCTCTATATTCCAGTGGGATTTTCTGATCGCTCTCCTAGGTATCTAAAAAGACAATTCATCCACAGAGCTGTGCTCCTCACACAGACCTTTTCTGAGCAGCTCTGGAGGCAGGGGATTGTGCAGCTCTGGAACAAATCTTGGCAAGTGGCACATATTCATTGTATTTGAAATTTGGTACATTCCTAAGGGAGCTGCTTACAAAGATGACAAGCCATCTGTCCCTACTTCTGGTGTTTTCTCTGCTTCCACGTCCACAAGTTAAGGTAGAAATAATGTTTTCAACTCAAAAGCCTAATCTGGTCTGTAAACTGTAGATTTGTAATGCTCAAATCCAATTTAAGACAGGCAGTGAATATTTCTGAATTGCCCTTTGCTGGTAGGAATTTCTTCTTCATAGCACTAATAGCTTGAAGGTTATTGCTTTGTAATTTGCATTTAATATGGTGTATTATAACATCACCAAGTCCGTGTTCTGGACTTGTTCTTGTTTCACCCAGATCCAGAATTATTCACAGTGACCATTCTGCTGCACTGGCTGCTCTCTCCCTGTAGGAATTCCATGGTAATAAATGTGGGCAGTGTAAAAAAACAATGTTGCAGAATATTGCTTTGATTAGCAAGGGTGCACTGGAGAGTTACTCACGTGGACACCTGGAATGAAGAGCAGCACAAGGAAAATACTATTCCATTTCTCTGCAGACACATCGTGTGGGCAGAGCTGAGCTCCTCCTGCACACTCTGAGCCCTCACAGCTGACTCTGCGAGCGGAAGAAATGAGCTTAGATGTGATGCACCAGGCGAGGGAGGATTTTTGGAATGAGGCGTTCTCCTTGGGCAGGATAAGGGGGTCAGAAGCCCAGCAGAGGCTCAATCCTGCTCCTATCTGGGGCATCCCAGGTGCTGTGCCAGGTAAAGACCAAGAGCTGCTCAGACACAGGAGGGTCCGGCTGCCTGCACAGCCAGTTTTCTGCAAAAGGTTTTTCTATTTTACCCCCAAATCCGTTCTTGGCATTGTTTTTCTTAACCATTTTCAGCAGTTAAGGTTGGATAAACTTTTCCTTTCCTATCCCACCATCAGCTTCAATTTTAAAAAAATTTGGTAAACTTCAAAATCCCGACCCCTGAAAGCACAGGATCCCTCAAGCTTTCCTTTGGGCTGTGGCTGATAGAGAGCTGGTGTTGAACTCATTGAATTTATTCCTGTTCTGAAAGAGTTTGTCCTTCCTACAAACTTCCAAAGTTTCACTGCTGGCCAAGCTCAAATCCACAATGTTTTTAGCCTACAGATTATTTTAACTTCTACTGAACTGAACCCTAATTGCTTTACCCTCAGTGCTTCCAGTACAACATCTGATATGATTAGCTAGGCCATTAATTATCTTGTACTTTAACTATGAACCTCCTGCTGAAATCCAAGGAAAGGTCAATGCATATCTGGAGAAAATGATACCTAACAAGGTACATTTATCAGCAAATTAGGCACACTGTGAGTTCAGCATACACAGGCTGTCCAAAGGGTTTTTACTTCTGTGCTAATGGTACTTGAGATTTTTTTGCTAAGGATATTTGCTTGTAGTCAACAGGAGACTGCCTGGCTAAAACCTCCCGTGGACATCAGTGCACAAAAATCCTTTATCCCTTATAACAATGAGGCAGATTAAAGAATGCAGAAGGTGTTTGTTAAGCAGCCCAGTCTGCACAGATACCAAATGATACCTGAGGAGCTGTTGTTGCAGACGAGTCTTTTACATGTTTTCACCTAAAATAATAAAAAACCAGTTGTTTTCACATAAACCTCCCAAGGAACAGCTTGACAAGCACTTGCTGCCAGCAGTGCTGTTGGCCTGAGTTCCACATCCCCAAGCTGTCGCCTCTGCTGTGGCTCAGAAGTTGTTTGGTTCATCAGAACCAGGAGCCGATCCAGAAGAAAAGGCTTTTTTTCCTATTTCTGAACCACTTTTAACCTGAGTCCAGGTCACCGAGTGGCCTCACAGCTGCACAGACACATCCCAGCAGGCAGTTCAGTGATCAAAACAAGGGAAGAGGCTTGAAGGGTGATGTTAGTATTTGAAATATGACAAAACACCACCTGAGTGATTGCAGAATTAATTACTAAGTTCACATTAGAGTAAAAGGAGCCTGACACGAGCCCTTTGAACATAGCACAGATGCATTTCCAGCCTTACCTTGAATCTGCTGTGTCAGTGGTCTGCTGCAGCTGCCATTTTGGAAAAATTAAAACCATTTTTAAAAAAGGCCCCACATCAAGGTCATATTGAAAATATTTTGGGGACATGTTAAAATAACTCAAGTGTATTTCAGTTCAATACATCTTCGAGGGTTTGTAACTTTTATGATTTCTCCTGGGGGAAAGGTTAGACTTGCGACCTATTACCAAAACAAAGGACAAAATGCTGGAGAAGCTGCCCAGAGTCCACACACGTATTTGGCACTTCTTTAACTTCTTTATTTCATCGGGCTGCTTCTGAATAATGAAACACCTGGGTGCACAGAGCAGTTTGGCACAGATGGTCGAGCTCAGGAGGACTTGAGAGCCAAAACCAGATTTTTGCAGCTGCCCTTAGGTTGTTCACTGCGCCCAGGCACTGCAGGGAGCTCCTGCTGCAGAGGTCAAAGGGCTCCCAGTGCAAGGCCTCTTCACAAATCACGCACTGATCTTACCAGAGACATCTCTCTCCTTTCCTCAGGATTTCCAAACAGGTGCCTCATTACATAAACACATCATATACACACATGCATTTATACCTAATTGTCAATTCTATCTCAGTTTCTAGTTTCTGTTAATAGCTCTTTTGATGCTGTTGTCAGGCACCACTGTTTTCTAAGCGTGTCATCTTCTGAGAGGATTTCACAAATAATTCAATATGAAATGTCACCAAATCTCAATCAATAAACTTGTATCATGACCCTATTAACAAAGGGACTGCTCGTGGCTGAAACCACATTATATTTGTACAAAGGATGGCCTGAAAAGCAAAGGTAATCTTATTTATTGACAGAGCTCAGCTCTGAAGAAGAATGGTCCCTTAACAAATCATTTAGCCAAGATATTTTGCAGAAATGCTGCCACCTTCATGAAGGAGTTTTGAAGGTGATCTGTTTCTACTCTCTGGCTGCAATTCCTGTTTTTCACTCAGCAGCACTGTCAGTATTTTCTCCACATGGAGCTTCCACCGAAAAGCTAAGGGGAAAAAAACACAGAGAAATATTTGCCATGATATAGCTGAGCTGCGCTTTCCCTGGCAGAAACCTGAGATCTGTTTCTCCGTCAGATCCCTTCGCTACCTCCCTTCCAGACCACTTTAGACCCTCCCTGGCGCCTGCTAGGGCTAGAGCTCATTAATTAGAAATTCAGAGCTGTATTTTCTTAGAATTTTGTGCAGACAGAAGAACTGGGGACAGGACAATCACACCTGAACATCCTGCAATGCAGAGAACACCTTGAATCCCCTACAAACAGATGAATAACCAAATGTTTCACAATACCCATAACAAACCTCGGCTTAGAAAAACTTCGCTTCTGATACACTCAAGCGAGCTCCTTGTGGTTTCTGAATAAACCATGTCCTTACTCATGCACTCAGAGCAGTCTCGAGCATAAATATTGCTTTGGTTGTATTCATGAGGCCATTTTAACAAGATTACATTAAAAGATATTTGAACTCTTTTTTGGCAGAAAGTGAGCTACAAGGTCAACTGCTTGATTTCTTCTCCTCCTGGGCCTTTGTTCTCTATTACCATCTCTTAAATAGACACACTTCACTTTTGATTGCCTGGATTTATATGGATCTGAAGCTGGTTTATTGACATATAAAAGATGTTTCTTTTACAGCCTCCATATGTAAAGGCAGCCTGAGAGTCCTGCTGAAGAGCCATCGAGCAGTAAGCACCACTCCTGCACGTTGGGGAAGTGCATTTTACCTTCGAGAGGGCACATTCCATGGGGGTCTCTGCCCTCCCAACAGCTCCGCTGAGCGCTGGGAGCAAACCCTGTGCTCGTGGCCAGCTCTGCTCAGGTCACTGAAAAATTCCAGTGTGGAAAAAAGACAAATACTTCAGTCTTTGGGTTCTGCGACGAAGGGCAAGTTTTGCTTTTCTGTCCCTAGGTGGCTTTGCAGTTAGGAATAAAGCCTGGAAGGAAGAGCTGGGTGATGGCTGTGCTGCCAGGCAGGGGGTGCTCACAGGCTGGGAAAATGGGGGCTGTCCAGCAGGAAAACAGGGAAGGTCCTGGTGATTGTGGATAGGATCTGCATTCCTGCTTTTCTAACCTCTGTTTGCATCCTACAGCAAATAAGGGTCACGTATTCCCATGTTTTCTGGTCAAATCCCCTCTGTGCAGGGCCAAGGACATTCTAAAGACCCCATTTGGATGCAGCAGGTCCCAAATCCCTGCTGCAATGCCCATCTTCCCCTCAGCCTCCTTCCTAAGCTGCTGGGGAGACACCCAGGAGCTGTGTGGTACCCAGAGCTCATCTTCTGCTTTCCTCCGTCCCATTCCTGTCCCCAAGGGAAAATGGGGACTCTTTGAGGACATCACTGGTAAACCTGCACTTGAAGCAATTAAAAAACTCCTCCCTGGCTCTGTGGAAAAGCCCAGCAGGCTGTTTGTAATCTTATTTACACTGGAGGGGTTCCATCGGGAAGTTAATCCTGATTTACAGTTATGAAAATTAAGTCTAGAGCTAAGCTCGGAGCTGAAGAGTTGCTGTTAGAAGAGCCTGAAAAAAAAACCCAAACTGGTCCTATTAAATCCAAGCAGTTGTCAGTGATTCCACCATTTGGGCTAAATACAGATATGCCAAGAGCATTGAAATGGGAACAGGCATGTGAAAAAATATTTCCCATTATTAATAGAAATTAATGGGATTTTTTATTTCAACACTGGGGAACACATCCTAATTCAAAGGAATGATGAAAAATAATAGTCAAATAATACAGCTCTGCAAGGGCTGCTCTCCAATCTGCTTATCCTGCTCCTGTTGGAACATCCACCCTTCACCAGCAGCACCCTGGCACTGACCATTTTGTAGGAAAAATGTAATGCTAGATTTTATTATTCATTACATTAAAAAAAAATCCCATGCAGGGAGGAATCAGGGAGAATATTATTATGGAAACAGCATTTTAGACAGAGTTTGTAAAACGTTTGTCATATTGCAGACACAAAGTTATAAATATTAATATAACATTCATTGGGGAAGGACCAGGACAACTCCAGCACAGTTACTGGAAATTTTCTGTACCATGCAAGACATCTCCCAGCACAAGGAGGAATTATTTGACTTTGCTACTTTTATGAACAGATGAGGGAAGAGGTGGTCCCAAAGGACAGGAACATTCCTACTGGCAGAAGCAGTGACTCCTGGAACAGCAGGAGAGAAGCAATAGGTAAAAAGTTTTCCAAAAGAAAAAGTTTTCAATGAAAAATTCAGTTTTGTCCAAATGAGAATTTCTTGGAAAGCTGCTGGGTTTCTTAGAGGCTCTGACTTTTTTGCTTGGAATTCACTCATAAAAACTTCCATCTCCTTTCTGGCTCTACTGTTACACAGACGTTCTGATTTTTTTTAAATCTTCTGCACAATTTTTTTTTAAATGCTTACACTCACTTCAGCAGACATGAAAACATAGCAGGGAAAACTTTAAATTTTTCTATATGGATTGACTAATTAAAGTTTAATTAACCTTATCTGTTTATGCATTATTACACCTACAAAAATAAATCAAAAACATCAGCATATAGTGGAAGCCGTGCTGTGTATGGTGTGTGCTGCAGCACAGAGGAAGATTTCTGATGAGGAAGCAATGTATTCATCTGTAGCAGATTTAAAATCACTCTATAAACTCAATTTATTTTATTCTTTTCTTTGTTTTATATAACCACAGGTTACACTGTCATTTTTCCTTTGTTTATGTCTGAACTTCCATTTGCTTTTAAGATGTAAGAACGGCTCATTACTGCAGTTGCAGCCCATTTTATGTTTATGTAACTAGAACTAACTTTTATGCCATACTCCCAAACCAATTTCTGCACTCCAGATGGTCCATTCCTGCAACATCCTCCTGTGCAGCCTTCCATCGCAAAGGCAGCTCCTTGCCAGCCAGGGCTGCCCCTGCAAGCACTCCTCTCACACACCCAATAAAATCTGACTGTTCCCTGGTGCTGCTGTCCCCTCCCAGGGGGACATGGCACAGCCCAGCAGCTTCTGAAAAATGCTATTTAAGCAAACAAATCAGATTACTCAGTGTGCCAAGAGCAAAACTGATAAATACAAGTGTATATAACCCTCCACTCTGTCACATTTAACATGAAAATGAGGTCTGTGGTTGTGGGAGTTGTGTTGTTTTTTGGTTTTAATTGTATTCTAACAAAGGGCATTGTAAAGCTTAAAAAATTCTGAGTGGTTAATTAACAAAGATACAAAGACATTTTTCTGGTTTGGATAAAAAGTTTCCTTTGGCAAACTTGCTCTCCAGAACAACTGTTTTGAAAAGCCAATTCAGGGGGAAGCCCCAAGCCTTACTACAGCACATGGCAGGCAAGGACAGGCCACGGAAAGTGTTTGGTATTGAGACACCAAACAGCAAAATCGTGCTGGTGTCCTCAATATCAAATGGGAGAGTACCAGAGAAGACAAAGATGTTATTCCTGGAGATGCAGAGAAAGGACAAAAGGCCACAGACACGAGTTCCACCTAGAAAATTTCAACTGTATATTAGAAAAAAAAATTTGCAATCATAGTAGTCAAACATTACAGCAGGGCCAGAGAGGCAAAGGATCTCCAGCCTTGATAAGGCCCTGAGCAGAGAAGTTGGACTAAGCAACCTCTCCAGAGGCCTCCAACCTATTTTCTGTCATGAAATACAAAACCTTTTTGTAAAGACCCACTAGAAGTAAGGTAATTTTAATGACAGCAATCCAATTATATACACAATAATGTGTATTTTACATATATCAAGGAAGGAAAAAAAACATACTGCATTTCAAAATTTCTTTACTGCAATAACAGAGGCAAATAGTCAGGAATAAGGTTAAGCCACTAATATTCAGGAAAGCCACAATGTGTATGTAAACTGAAGCCAAAGGAAAGCTACAGCAGCTCAGTATTCAGAGACATGAATTCCAAGGATTTCACAATATCTAACTCACCTCAACCTCATTACATGGAAATGAAGCCTGGATTGCAGGCTTGGATCTAGATTATTATCTAGCACCCACAAACTTCAGGTCCCTATTTACTTTAACTGTTTTGAGATGTTAAACTGCAAGGTCAAGGTAAGTATTTTAGTTCTCAAAACTGCAGCCTAGTTTCATTAAAGTTGCCTTAACTAACTCAGAATTGTCTGTGATTCTGTAATTACCAGATCAAAATGTCATTTTAAATTGTTCTTCATATCAGTATATGTGAACACTGAACTACCTGTAACAAACGTCTAATATTTTCAAAGTCAAAGTTCATTTTTACTTTTAAAAAAGCCACAATAAAACTCTTAACAGAGGCTTAAAAAGGTCTTTATAAAATAATCTCCATCACACTTACAATAGTAAGAAAATGATTCTGGTTGCTAGCTTTTAGTAAATATGAACGGGTTTGTGTAATCTGTATTAAAGATGGTTTTAACTACAGTTCACATTTTATTTCTTAGAGGTGGACAAACAAATGTGTCAAGAAAAGTAAATTATTGCTGTTTCTCAACAAGTCCTTTCTAGTCAGGACATGCCTTGATAGTCAAAGCATGTCTGGCAGCCAACTGAGACAGCAGAGCTGAAGGAGAGAAGTTATGATTTGCATGCCAAAAAAAACTTCTTCAATCACCTTATATTTGGCAACAGTACAATTAAACTGATTTAAGATCAAAACTCTGTCATTCCATCCATCTCCTGAATGACAGTGCTGATCATCTCGTAATTTAAGCTTGCTTGAAGTGACACAAGGTAGAATCCAAGCAAGTTCTGGACTGGCAGGAAAAAAGATTCTGGTGTTTATCCTGTCATGCGCAACTATGACATACCAGATGTTCTTCAGAGGGCTTTTCACCAGGTCTGCTGGAGCAACAGGTAGGGCTGTGCAGAGAAAACAGAACACGGACATGTTGGAAATAGGAAATATATCAGGTTTTCTATTGCTGTGGTAGAACTAATCAAATTAAATATGCTAACATTCAAGAGGACTCAAAAAGTTCTAAAAATCCACCCACGTTTTTAATCAAACTTTTAATACAGTAAGCCTCTGAAATGTACTTTCTGTGGACACAAATTGGCAGTTACAAGTGCAAAGGGAAAAAGCTCACAACTGTTAATAGGGTGTCATTTATTATACATTTTAACCAGCTATTAGATTCTTCAGCTTTTGGTAATGAATTATCCTACTGAGGATAGTGACAGTTTACACATCCAAGCTTTAATATGCTGGTGCAGATTCCACTGTTTACATGAAACTCTGCATTACTGTTCCACAAAGAGCGGCTTCAAGATGATCTAGAAGAGCTAAATCAAATCACTCATAAAAATAAAATGGATGTTGCTGTCACAGGCACTACTGGATAATCCATTACCTTCACACTGCCACCCTTCACGTTTGAAGGTCTTAAAAGAACACTTTAAAAAAAAAGAGAAAAAACCCACATGACTGCTAACACTAGGGGAGAATTTTCCACTTCGGTACTTCCAGGTTTCTTCTGATGTGATAATATTTTACACAGCACATGGAAAGACATTTCTTCTCATGTGAAAAGATCCTGGTCTTGTGTGCAGCCTTTCCCAAGACACCACTTCAGCGCATCCTTCCCTCCCATTTAAGCCTCTGGTATCTGAATCCAAGAGTCTCAAATGCTGTTAAGTCAAGCCAGTGCTGAGGGACATTCTGCGCAATTCCTGATGGAATTACAGACTTTCCTGACTGTGCTTTGTTCTGTGACATCCTGCTAAACTGTGCCCCAACTGTGTAGTTCTCGATGAAAAAAAACACAATTATCCCACGGTCTGCTGCAGCTGAGCAACAAACTGCTCAGAGCTTTGAACTGATAAATTATCACACATCCCATTCCCCCCGGGCAATGAGACTTAAAGGCATTTCCTTTGCAATAAACTTCATATGATTTCAACCAGAGCCATCATAAAGAAATAGAAGTAGAGGAAAAATTCTGCAGCTGTGATTTGAGACTCTGCATAAGCCATTGTGATGACTGATACACCACTGTCAGAGCTGTGCAGCCAACTGGTGCCTTTTTCCTTTTAACTTCTCCATGCTTTAAAGAAATGCATTTGATCAGCCTTGACATTTTATTTTAAAAAAAGCTACTATCAACTGACCATCAGAAGCATTCTGTTACAAAAGACTACTAAAACTGTATGGCAGCAGTTAAAAGATACCTAAAATATTCCTCTGAAATGTCAAGCATTTCTCTTCATGCTGGGTATTTATGTACCTTGACATTATCAGTTCTTCGGAAAATGGAGAAATACATCAGAAACTATCTTGTATGATTCCAAAAAGGTAAGGTGCATTTTATTTCTTCCTTGCATCTCAAAAAAAAGTATTTTCTATTCTATAACATCCAGTGATGTAAACTGATACAATACAGATCCTCAGCTTGGAAACATACATCTTAAAATAAAAATACCTGTAAGAATATTTCAGATCTAAGATAATCATATTGTGCATTTAAATTTTTTTCGAAGTAAACCAGCTTCCTTGCTATGTCATTTCAATTGCTCTACTGAAATTCTTAAGCTATATAAAGAGATATATATATAAACACTACCTACATAAGGGTCCCATTCAGTAATTTATCAATATCAATGTTTAACACTTTCTTGGGAGACAAACAGCTTTTCACTGGCAAATGCACACCGTTGGTCAACGTGTCCAATATGGACATTACAGCAGTGAAACACTGTTGGTATTCCTCAATCTACTGCACTGTAAATGAAGTTTCATCATATCAAATTTCACCAATTTTCTTATTCTTGAACATTCACTGAACAACAGAACTGAGGGAGAGGCATGATAAACAGAGATTATACTTTGGTTGTATTTGTACTGGCAATTATTATCCAGGACCAAAACCCCTAACATCAGATATCTTCTGGGAATAAAGGCAAGAACTCAAAGGCTTCCTCTGCATTCAAGTTTAAAATTGTTTTTGCAATCAAAACGACATTTTACGGCTGTCTACGTCGTAATTTAAACTTCAGAGGAAAAAGGGAAAGTAAAGACATCTAAGCTGCAGCTGAATTTGATATCAATACAGAAGTTGTATTAGAGCAAACTTACAAATTCATGTTTTTATACATCAATGCTGTGGCTGCTCAGGATTGATATTCATAGTCCTGTATATTTCTTTGAGAAACAGCAAGGCAGTGTCTTCAGACCCCCTACGAAGAATGAAATAAAAAGAAAGGAAAAGGTTAGTTCAGTACAGTCCATATTCTAATTCTCCTAAGTCACATTTCATCCTATTTCAGCTCTCTAAAAAGTTTGTACAACCTATTGCCCTACTAACTCTTCATGAACATGGCCTTGCCTCTACCAACTTCCTTCAAGCTACAACTCTTCACCAGTTTTGAATTAGTTCTGCTATCAGCCATAGCCTATGCTTTTACTTTTTTCCTACTGCATTTCCTCCTCCTCTGTCCTCCTAACTTCCTGTGCTACAACTCTGGATCCCCTCCTCTATCCACTTCTTTGATGTTACTTCCTTGTCTTTATCTCCCCAAATAATGTATCACTGCTTGTCTGCAATGAGCTCCTGAATATATTCCACACTTCATTCTGCTCATCTTGGTCCACTCCATCTATTAGCCCAGTGTCAAAACTCAGCCTTGCCAGTTCTATCAGCAATATTCTAATTCTTCTCTAAATGGCAGGCCCTTAATTGTAAACAGGCTATGTTAAATACCCACAGTCTTCCTCTCTTCTTTATCATTAAAATGTAAGATAGCTTTCAAATTTTTTAAAATTAATATAATTCAAGTGCCATGTTTCCAAGTGGCTGTTTCCCCTCCTGTTTTCAAAAAAGCTTCAGGCTATTTGAATTTAAAGTCAGCATGAATAGACTTAATTTTCTTATTCATCTATGCAATGCAATTTAAACACACAAACAATACCAACATAAAAAGGAGCAATGTAAAAAATGATAAAGTTAACCAGGCAAATTTAAACAAAGTTCCAAAGCTGCAGGAGTTGTTAGATGAGGGCAGCTTCCTGTGCTTTTTAAAATAAATGACACAGGGAGCCGGTAAAGGAGATTTAGATTGTCAGAACTGTGATCCTCCCAATGTGAGGGGCATAATTTGCAGAACAGCAGTACAGAATTAAACATGCAAGCTAAGGGAATACATGTATTTTCCACAATTAAGAACAGACTTTTTTTACGGTCTCTGCATTAAATGAGCAGCAAAAAGACAGCAGAAGGTTCAACGGAAGCTCCAATCTCTCCAACACTCAGAGCATTTCATTTAAAGCTTTTCACACCATTCCTCAGAAAAAAAAAAATGCTCTTGTATTTGGGTCATTAATCACCCTGCTTATCTTCCTTACTCGAATGACAAAACCAGCTATGGCTAGAAAGTTTTTAAAACCCTGGCAGTGACCGGCTGCCACCCTGTGGAAAGAAAATCGCATCCCTCCAGCCCTGCCTATGGAACGGCACTGCCACCCCCAGGTCACCTGGAGAGAGCTCAGTGCTCACAGCACTGCCACCTCCTGAGCTTTCACAGGACAAGGCATGATGGCTCTAATGAGACCCTTCATATAGATTCAAATAATGCTTTCAGAGCTGTATTTTAACCTCTGGAAAAAATGCTTGCTTCTAAAATTACCTACTGAAAATCAAAACCTTCAGAAAGAATGAGGAGCACTCTTTGTCCAGCATCTGCTAAGCTCGGAACAGGACACCAGCCACCCCTCCCTCACCAACACCACCTTGCACAGCTCACAGCTGACACCCAAGCCTGACTATTACATACAAAGGTGTGCTGCTAAATATAGTTCATACATCCTTTGCTCTGCCAGAAGAAGCAAAAATGTTTTACCCCTTATCACAATCTAATAAAATTCCTTCACGAACAGTTTTCTTTGAAAAACTACAGTTGAGAAAATGCTTCCAGAACTCTCCTTGCTTTGAAAATGACAGTAGCTAAAAATGTGTGTTTGGAGTGTCAAAGGTCAAGAGAACTTTATGCAATGTCTTCATTGCAAACAGACTCATTTACTGTGTGCTAACACAGAATTTTATTTTGAAATTGGATTACCAAATAGTGACATCCAAGCACAACACCCGGAGCCTGACATCTCTGAACAGCCACATGTACTGTGTACCTTAAGCAGTATTTATAGAATCACAAATATTTCCCCTTACCAGTAGCACAGATGACTCTGCAAAGCAAACAGGTATTCATTGAAGCTTTCTATTGGTTTCTCTTGCAGAACATAATCAATGCGACGTCCTCCATTCAGCAGTCCAACCTTCACTGAAACATCTTCATCTTTTGGAGGGTCTGGACTTTCAGGGATCTTCTCAGCTAAAATCAAAGAGTTTAAGATTTAAACTCTTTTGTACTCTTTTTTGTACTCTCTTCCAAGTACAGCCGGCTTGACTATTATTAAGAAATATTACCCATTTTCCCTGCTATAATTCCCAAGTGCTTGTGATAAGAAAATAATAACAAACTGAACTTCCCATGAACACATGGTTCAGAAAGGTTACTGAACTATAGGCTTATTTTTATTCCTGACAGTTTAAACAGTTTTCTTAAGAAGTAACTGCTGAGTGATGTCTCCCTGAACTTGCCTCATCCACACAGCTTTCTTTGTATTTTCTCTCCCCAACCCAGCTGAGGAGGAGAATAAGAGAGCAGCTTTGGTGGGAACCCAGCATTTAGCAGAGAGGTCTTCTTAACAGGGTGAGGAAAATCAATACCAAATAGTCACTGGGATACTCAAGTGCCAACTTATTTGAGGTAAGTAAGTTACAGGCAAACCAATAATGTGTCCACATACCTTCCACCACCTGCTTTTCTTCCTCCTCTTTAATTTGGTTAGCTACTTTCTCCAGTTCTGCTTGCAGCTGAGTTGAAGATGTATGAGCACGTGCAAATTCATTAAGGGTCTGCCATGCACTCTTCAAAGAGCTAATAAAGCCCTGCTTCAGATCAGATCCCATACGAGAGAGAGAGTCTTTCAGCTCTGAGAAAGAAAAAAAAAACAAAAAAAAATTAATACAGAAGGATTTAAAATTACAAACTAAAACAGAATGATGAAACTCTGTTCAATAAACATCCCAATCACCAAGAGAAACAGGCCTGCTATGTCATGAATGTGTGTTTCTTGCTTCTCTATTTCATTTTAAAAGATTAGGTGAAATGCAACTAATACACAATTGATTTCTCACTGAATGGATCAATGAATTCACCTACACGAAAGTAAGAACAGTAGAGAGCGACAGACCATATTTTCCTTCTTTACTATACACACTTCCGGAGAGTTATAACCTAAAACAAGTATCTTGTCTAGCCCAACAAAGCAGATTCACTCTAATGTACAGTTCTAAAGCACAGATGCTGCAGAATTTCTCTAAGTGCCTGAAGAGAGGCTTTCAGGAGGGCTCCGTGAACTTCCACAACAGCAAAACTGATTTTCCTTATAAGCTGTGCAAAATTTAAGTAGAGCACCTTGGTCTCATGTGCATCCATGAGCAACAAAATCCATTCCCTGCCCTCCAATGGCTACAGAACCTCTTTTTCCCTCAAGATTTCCAACACTGAACAGACTCTGGTTAAACATATCATGGTGGTCATTAGAGACAAGGTAAAAGAAAACAATAAATTTACTTTATGTTTCACATCTTAGAAACAAACAAGCAATGTATAGTAATTTTTTATGAAACCTTGGTAATGAGAAGGTTAAATCTGGAGGAAATATGATTATTACTTTTTAATGAAATTGTGAATGCCCAGCTTATAGGGCTGGGTGGAATCACCTGTGATGTTCAGGAAAAACATGGAGTCAGATATCCAGGAACATTTATTAGTCTCCTAAAATCTTACAATGCTCTAATGCATCAAATGAGTAAAAAACGAAGGTGATCCATAAAAAATAAGTTCTCTTTTTACCCAGATGAAGTCTTTTTCTGCCTTTGTGATGTGGAATGAGCACTGGTTTTAAATCCATGTCCTCAATGATCATCGGTTCTAACCTGTAAGCTACTGGATCAAGCTGTTAAGAAACAACACATTGACATTTAGTTATTTTTAAAATTATTCTAAGTATCACATTTCAGTGAAAAAAATCCCTATTTATGATTGAGAACCATTTTTAATTCTGTACTGTTTGAATTTACAGAAACTCAGCTCATGACAGTTTAGTTTAATCATAAGATTCAGCTAGTTCATGAACAATTTTGGTCTTGTTCTCCTGCAGAAAAATTCTAATAAGAAAATACAGCTGCAAGATTTCCTTGCACTCAATCTCTACAACATGTCACTGTCAAAATGTTAAACAAGATGAGACAGAAGAGGACAAACGCACTACAAGTAAAAATACAAACATTCCATAAAAATCTACAAGAATGGCCTCAAATTAATGAAAAAACGTAAACAACCCTCAGAAAAACTTTCTTAGTTCTGAAAAGGAGCAAGGCAAATATTACCAAACCAACCCATACCTGGAAGTGTTTTGGGAAATGTACACAGGGGAACAAGAGGTGCAATGCTCAGAAGTCAAAACTTAGTATTCTGCCTTTTTTGTCATCTACATAACTAAAATCAAATGTCAAAGCACTGCTTACTCACTGGGTGATAGATATTGAAGAACCCCTTGCAGGTAGGAAGCCTGTAGCTTTCATCAATCTTCTCCACACCCCTCACAGTAAGGAACACACCAATAGGGGAACCAAGAGCAAAGAAAATATCTGGTTCAAAATCCAGTGCACTGTAAACCACAGAAACCTGCCAGACAGAAATCAGACATATCATCTGTCAGAACTGTCAGCTTCAAAGCAAGTAGCAAAATGTCATCAACATTTAAAAAATATATATTGAAAAGACAGGATTGTTCAAATCCTTTAAACTGTCCAAATCATTAAAATCTATGTAGTCTCACCTGGCCAGTTCCAACTTCAAAATACTCATAGTCAATGTTCACAGAAGACACAGATGCACCAACTGGAAGCCTCCTCTTTGAGTGCAGCTGGCCAGACTCTGAAGGGGAGACAGAAGAAACTGCCTCTTTTGGTTTCTGGGTGTCTTCTTGAGTCTGGAGTGTGGCAGCCAGAACTGCTTTCTTTTCTGCTACTGCTTTCTTCTGCTCCTTTTGAGAAAAGTTTGAAAGTTAGGGAGGAAGAAATGCCTATTTCACAGTTGTCAAAATTTCTTTAATATATCCAGGATGTTAACAAGAGTGTTCAAGAATAGAAGCTACTCCACAGCAAGGTGGTCAGTTTCATTTGCTTAACAAATTTTTATTTCAATCCTGAGAAATGTATTTACCTGCTTGGCTGCTCTGTCTTTTACAAAGTTAGCTATTTTCTTTCTTGGTCCAAGAGGTATCCCCATTTCCTTCAGGTCATCAACTGTACACATCAGCTAAAGAAACAAACACCAAACACACCTATCAAAGCACACTTCATAGCTTTTCTAGTAAAATGTATAATTTCTTACTGGCAACGGCTCATGAATTTGGTAACTCAATTTACAAAGCTACAGAAGCTATCAAGATTAAAAAGACATGACACAAAGTGCCTTAACATAACTGGGGGGGATGCACCACACCAAGAAAAAACAACAAGAATCACAGAACATTTAGTCTTCAAGTCATGCATTGATTATCTTATCTTTGCAACTGATCTCATGGCCACTGAACTCAAAGGAAAAACAAAACAACAACAAGACAACCCAAACATAAACCTCCATCCCCTAGGCAATTCCTACAAGTCAAGTGAACATTTTTGTACCAGAGACTCCATGTCGATTCGCTCCTTTTCAAAGGTGCTTGCATATTCTGACAAACTGAGCATCTCCAGAGTCTTCTGCAGAGTAGGAACATCATCATCTGCTTCAGGCTCACAAAGGTCATCACCGGAAGTAGCAATGGAGGAGCCCAAGGAACTGGTATCTTCAGTCATCTTAACAAAACAGCACAGAGTCACATCCTCTGACAGTGAAAAACCAATATGCAGCAAACAAAACCAAGCTGAACTATTTCCTCTTAAAAATGTTATCACAAGCTCTGTAAAAGTATATCCATTTTCCGTAAAGCAGGATACATATTTTTGCAATAATAATAAACCAGCAAAATAAATATTTTAAAGTTACTATGAAAGACAAAATGCTCTCAAAAATGCTTCCTTTTATTCATCAAAAACTGGTCACCATTTCCAGTCACAGAGAGATTCCTTCCCTCTTACCACCATTTAGATACTGTTAGACCAAGTTACATGTTCACATGGGTTAAAGCTGATGTTCACCATCAAATCTCATTACTGGCCTACTTGGAACTTGAGAGAGATCCATTTCTCCTGGGAAGTGACAATATTTACAAAACTGCATCTTTCCATTTACATATTTAAATGTACTAGCAAAACCCACAAACTTGTTTCAGCTAATAAATTGTGAAAAAGAAAAAATGGTTGAAAATATCAGATCTATTGGCCTAGAAAGACCACCATGCAAATTACCTGTTTATCATGAACAGCCACATCCTTCACAGTCCCATTAACACCAGAGAATGATCCAGAATTTACTGATGAGGCCAAGTCCTTCTGGTTAGACAATATGTCAAACAGAATTAAGGAACCTGCAAACAGGAATTAAAGATGACTTGAGAAAAACATCAGGTTTTCCTCTCCCTAAACCTTGAGCAAGATTTACATGCAATAGTAATGTCATGGTATAGATTGATCAAAAGAGATGGTTGAATTAAAATACCCATAATATTAACTTGAACATAATCACTCTCAGCTAAAAGCAAGCCCCTTTTTTTCCCTGTTCATGCTTTATGTAGTTACTATGATTAAACTATTTTTCCTTAAACACCTGAGACTGCTTGATGAACTGGAGGAAAAGTTCCAATCCAAACCAGTACTTCAATAAGCTGCTTTAACATTTACTCTTATCTTCCAAAAAATCATTGTACTTTTACTGAATGGGGGCTCTGAGATACAGAAATCACCAACCTAACAAGACACCAGATAACCTGTTAACTTTTAAACACAGATTAGATACTAAGTTTTCTTGAAAGGACTAACTTTCTCTCAAAGCCTGATAAGCTCAGCTGTCGAGAGGCTGTCTTTTAGCCAGCTGTTTTCTGAAACACAGCCATGCCGTAACAGCTAATTTGAGCCTTATGCTTAATGAAGGGTCCATTTCCCTTAAGTAGGAACTGATTTGGGACAAAAGCAGCATTCCTCAGACAATCACCTAAGCTGTGGCCAGCGACAGAGACTCCCCCTTTGAAGTCGGGGTTGCGGCTCATGAAAAGCGCATACAGGCGGTTCATTTCCATGCCCACTTTATCCACGATGGTCTGGCAGTAGGTGGGGCTGTTGTAGAACAGGATGTCGAGCAGCGTTTCGTTGGTGAAGTGCCTCAGGCGACCAATGCTCGGCAAAGTGATTTTCTTTATGTTCCTGGTAACACAGAATCGTTACAAGCATGAAAGGCTTTAAAGAAACACTCATAAGGACTTTGTTAACTTTTGAAATTGATGCAATGTAAATGCTATAGAAAGAGTCTCTAAAGATATTTAAAAATACCATACAGCCTTCTGGCCTTGCTGCATATTCATACATTAATGCTATCTGCTGATTGTAACATTTGAGAAAGATAGAGCTCCCCTTTTTTCTCTCCAGGCTGAAGAGATGCCTGAAATAACCTCTATTCCAACACTGCTCTCATAAAGTACCAGGGAAGTTGGGTGAGCAGATTGCAGTGGAAGAGAAAAAAGAACTCTCATGTAAAATTAGAATCATAGAATTGTAATACTCTCTTTTTGAAGAAAAAGCTTGGCATCACCATCTGCCTGCGTGTAGTCAAGGCAGCTGCAGTGGAATTGCTATAGACTTGAGACTGCCTGGTTTGATTAACACAGTAAGGATACCTTCCCATGCAGTGCTCAAATGCAAATAAAAGTCCAAGGCTCGGGGAAAGCAGTGTGATTTGACTGAGCTAGAACAGTCTGCAGAACATCTGCGTCATTTTAAGTGGCACAGGTTGCCACCCTCACAATTTCTACTTCCTCATCTTTGAGCAAGGGAAAACAGCTTGAAATGTGAAGTCACAGCAGAGGGTTAGGCACAGAGAAGGGATTTTAAAACACACTTTTAAATGCTGTAACAGTCCTACCCAAATATAGATACTTTGTTTAAAAAAAAAAACCTCCTTAACTCAAGTGCCTGATCCAATTCAGGTATCCTCTAGGACTGTCCAGAGGTCTCAACGCCTTCCTCAGAAAAAGGATACCAACAACTCATAGGGTCAAATTCAATCAGACTGAAGGAAGGTAATGAATAAAAAACTCTCCACTCTGAATTGTCCACACCTGGTAATGGACAAAGCATCTTCATGCTCACCACCTCATACTTATGATCACAGTCTCTGCACACTCACTCATCATCCAGTATCATGCACTGGCCACTTTCATGAAAATGCAGTATTGAAAAATAATGTGCATGAAAACAAACAAGAGAAAATATTCCTCATGCCTTTCCAGATTTCCTCATCAAAATACTCATTTTTTAAAATGAGGAATTCTCTCTTGCAACGCAGTTATACATTTCCTCAAGTAGTCTGCAGAGCAGATGAACTGCTCTTTTTCTCCACTTTCCAGAACCCCTTAAAAAGCAGCTTTTACGAGGTTTTCAACATTTAATAACACACTCACCTGTCTACACCTGTTGCATCTCCATGCAGAGAACTGTGCCAGTGAACTGGAAGGAATTCCACCCTGCTCACTTTGCGTTCCTCCAAACATTTCTTAAAGTGAGTCTGCAACAACTTCAGAGAAACAGTCCTAAAATCATCAACTGTAAAGAAAAAGAGTAATGAAAATCTGATAGCTGCCATAGACAAGTAATACACAAATAGTCTCTCCTGCCCCTTAATTTCACACATTGGCAGAATACAAATGATGAAAACTGCAAACTGGAAAAATCTTTTCAAGTATTACTATTCTAACAAGAAAGTACATATTTTTGTTAGAGTGGATTTTCTCACAAGCTTCTGTTTATCTCACAATGGCTGCACGTTCACTCCATGATCAGACAGAGCTTTCTTAATTTACTCAGTTGTACTGGTTTGTATTTTTTTTTAAAAAAGCAAACTAAAAACCACACCACACACACAAACCACACAAAGCAAACACATCCACTCACACTGCAGAAAGAAAATGCAAAAAAAAAAAAAAAATCAACCAAAAAACCCCTCATGATACATCCCAAAACCCAAATCACTCTGCAAGTCTGATATTGTGTACTAGTAATAAAAGCTGAAGTTTCAAGTCTGACAGAACACATATTCTGCCTTTGGAAAATAGTCATGAAAAAATTCTACCAGAAATTGAACTTCTTACCATTGGAGAGTTTTCTTTAAAAATATACATATATGCTTATCTAAATATGAGCTAGAGAAAGCCACATTTAAACAGTTAAGAATACAACTGTTCATTATACAAGCCCAAACTTACCACATTCAACAATGCTTCTAAACCTCAAGTCACATACAGGACCTATGCCATGAACCATAAACACCAGATGGTCAATTTGGGACATTTCTCCTGAAAGAAACAAAAAAAAACAAACAAAAAAAATCCATTCAGAGCAGCAGTAGGTACTGCAGAAGTGAAGTTTAGAGTCAAGCAAGTGTAATACACACTTGTTTATAAAGCCTGTTACATAACATGGTTCAGGACATAACAGAGCCCACAGGACTCCTTTGATTAAAAAAACCCAAAACCAGATAACCTCTTTCAAGCAGCTTAGATGAAGGAATAACTTTAATCTTTAGACTCCAGGCACGAACAGCACACAGCCGCTCCACCCACTATTGGGGATCCAAACTGACTGCTCCCAGTGCAGACCCAAGGACAGCAGGAATCTCATCACCTACCATCAGGAATCTCATCATGGTCATCATCAATTCCACGTTTCACTACCCTTGGCCTTGCCTGGCCATCTTGAGTGGTGCCCCATTCATCTGGGGTGGTAGAAGGTTGGAACTGAACTATGACCTGCAACAAAGACAGCGTCCAATTCTAACCACAAAAACCCCTCAGATTCATATTGTTAGTCTGAAAGCACTGCATGGTTAACACATTTTTGATTGCCTTACCTTGCATCTGAAACTCAACTGTTTCCTTCCACATAACCCTCATTAGTGTGAAAAGCAAACAGATGACTCAAAGGAACCACTAGTTGAATAAGCTGGGCCTGCTCAGTGATTCTGAACCATTTTAACTCCTCAGTCAAGCATTATTCAAGCTCCTCTTTCCTACTCTGCAGTATCCACTGTTCCTTAGCAGATTGCTGCTAATGTGAGGAAATTGAATACTACCTTATTTACAATAACTCTACCACGAGGAGAAAATGGGAAAAAAAAAGCGCAGTGCTTTTCAGGGAAGGACAACAGCATTTGAAGTAGCCCAGAAACCCCAAAAAGTGAAGAACTGGGATGTACAGCTGTCTGTAGAACTAACACTTACAGTCTGAACTCATTTTTATGGCACCAAGTGGTTTAAGTGCTCCTTCTCTATGTTTTTACCAGACAAAATTCCCTAACCAGCATTATTAAACATTTAAAGTAGGAGCAACCATGATCCTTTCTGACTCTTGGATAGTTCTGTGTATTAATTACAGCATCTGTGATAAGTGAACAGTTAACAGCATTGGTCAATAAGGCTGAAGTCCATGTTTTAATTACATGAGACTGTTCAAAGAGTATTCAGAATAACTTTTAAAGCCTGTCTTGCTGTACTTTCTTATGGCCTAAAAATAGTCACAGCAGAAACCTTCTCAGGCCTTAAGAAACTATTTACCTTACAGTTAGATTAATGCTCTTCTCCACATGAAAGCTCTTAGTTTTAATTATCTTTCATTTGGTACAGACTGTCTGAGGTTAAACTAATTCAAATTGCTAACCATTTGCTGCCAGTTATGCTTAGCCAAAATATTTACTATGCAAACCCTTATTCTCCTTTGGTTTCAGAAAGCATTGTCTTTTAACCACATGACAGTACGTTGCAGCAAGCAGAAGTTCAGTGTTCTGTAAACTTGATCATCTTTAATGCACACATATCCAGAACAACCAACTGGAATGTTTCATGCAAGATTAAGACTGCATTCAATTTATGCTTCCATCCATTTGCTCATTCACCCTTAATGAATCCTGTGAGACAGAGTTGCCAAAATCTGTTACCTTGGGATTATGCATAACAATCGTCTCCCCATTTGGAAATTCAAGTCGTCGATGCCATTGATTTGTAGTTACAGCCCTTTTATATTCTGCCTGAAACAATAAACAAATCACACAAAATCAGCATGGCATCCTTCTCAGTGTTTTTTTGCCTCATGAATCATCTGTAATGGTACAATTAAAATTTACATAACTTTGTTTATATAAAAATGTCACATGTAGAGCTACACAAGTAGATTTTAGGTCACAGCAGTGCAGGACTGATACGTGAGCAATGTGGCCTTGTAGACACTCCTCTTTCTAGGATTTATGTTCTAGCAAGCGCATTCTGGAAATCATCTCAATGAAATGGAAACATTTCTAAGGTGATTAATACAACGAACTAACACAGTCTTTGTGACTTACTAACCTCCAACTTGTCACTGAAATCCTCAGTGTAAGGGATGAAGCGGCTGTCCTTGTCCCCCTTGTAGAACCACATGCAGCGCCTCACTTCCGAGGGCTCCTCGTCCCAGTACACAGCTTTCCTCACCCGCTCGTACAGGAAGACATCGTAGCGGCCTCCGTCCGTGCTCAGCACCACGCTCTCGGGGTCAGGCTGGACTGGGACACACAGCCACACCTGGTTACCACACTGACACACAGTGTGTATGTCTCTCTCTTCTCTCTCACCCCACTCACTGCTGGGATCAACGTTAGGCCATTAGGACTGATGGTTACACCTTGGCAGAGGAGGTTTGTAACATTGGGATGCCTCTAGAATGCTTCTGTACGCTCCGTACACAATAAAAAGCTTGGAAAAACTCCCAGATATGAATCCAGAACCGGCAGTTTAACAAAAAGTTAACCTGAGACACAAATAACTAGGAGTTCTAGATGAAAATCTGATACCCATTTGGGGTGGTACATGTCAACACTGAAAGCATCAAGCAATGACAATGTAATACTTAATTTATTTCACTGACAAAATACATCTTCAAGACATTTATTAATCTTAGTTATTACTGCCCACACATGAGTGGCATTACCCCAATATTTTTCTTTTAGTCCTTCTGCGCACCTCTGGATAAGGACGGACTTACCAGAATTATAAACCTCCTCTAGTTTTGCAGAATCCAGAATGCTGAATGGCATCCATATTTGCTTGTCCTCCACCTCCTTACAGTAGAACCAGTGGGGCTGAACTGGCTCATATTGGTTCTGCAGCAACACAGGAGGGGCTGGGACCAGGGGCCCTGCAGGCCTGGCAGTCTGGAGCTGGGACTGTGGAAACTGAAAAGAGATGGGATCGGCACCAGAATCTCACACGGTTTTTACAGAACTCATCTATACTTCGCTATAGGGAACACTCTGAAACTTTATTTCTAACACTTTTTCCTCCTCAAGGACATTAACTTCCATTCTAAAAAAATTGTCCACATTATCATGTGTTTGAAAACTTATACCTTTTCAAACTGAGAAAGAACATGAATTTCATTCCTACAAACACTGTTAAAAAGCTGCCATGGTTTCGTATCATGATTACCTAAAGCTGGTAAGATTTCAAATATTCTCTTAAATTTTCAAAACGCGAGCTGAACTTGTTTCTTACAGCCATGAAAATTTGACACAAAATAAGCCAAAATTTGTCATGAAAATAAAAATGCTTTCTTCTCATTGTTCATTTACACATAATTATGCTTTTGCATAAAGACTGACAATCTTAACAAGTGGCCACCTCAGTAACAGCTCTGTTCCTGCAAAGTGACCAGAACAGGCAGATTTCAAGTTCAAATGTATCATCAGAGAAACAAGAAAAGTTATTGATTTTAAAAGGGTCTACACTACGTAAAGTTGATTTCATACAGATTTGTACAAAAATCCCAGCCAGCACAACTAGTAGCAATTGATATGAGCAGCAGGAACTGCCTTAATTAATGAAACATTTAAAGGAAAAAAACCCCACAAAAATATTGTACAATATATAAAATTATACAAACAGAAGTTCTAAAACTATATAATCTAAAACTCCAGTCTAAATTCTACTGCCTTTGCTATGTTTTGTCATTATATAACCTTTACATTCTTTTTTCATTATAACAGAAATATAGCAAAGCTCAGGCAAAAATAAAAACTATTTCTGCTGTTTTCAAAGCAAATGTGTCAGGTTTTACTAACCCATCTGCATTATTTTAGCAATGCTTCTGTGCAGGTAAAAGAGTGGAAACTAATACTTTGTATTACACAAAATTATTAACCAATGTGTTTCAAAGAGTTTGCTGATAATTTTATGTGACTTAGTTTCAAAAAGTTCTGGCTTCACCAGCAAAACCAGCTTGAAAAGAGATTTTAGCCTGCATCCTGTAAATGGTTGAATGACCCGATTTACAGCTGAGGCACTAAAAATGCAGAAGCACAGCTGAAACTCAGCAAACTCAGAAACCCACAGAAAAGAGCAACACAAGTTCACAACCTGGCTTTATTCCTGATGCCCAGAGGCTCACAGAGCTACAGCCTCAGGGTATGCTCTCTTCAAAGATCAGGAAGTTTTCCTGAAACAACAGTTCCAAACTATTTCTAGTGAAAAGATTTTGCTGTTATAAACGGTTCAAGATTTTTTTCTGGGCTTTTTTTGCAGAGAATAAAAATCTTCAAAAGATAAAATACACGGTTCAAAGAGGAAAGTGTTTTGCGGTGGTACCCGGAAGGAGCCCCATACCTGTGTCAGTGGCCCCGGGGGTGTCTGGTACATCTGCACGGGTGGCACGGGGGATGCTGTGTGGGCAGGGGGGTGGCTCTGCTGCAGCTGGGGCGGGGTGAGGTACGGGTTGGCCCTGCTGCTCAGGGTGGTGTGCCTGTAGGGGTTATAGCCCTGCTGCTGGGGTGTCCCTGCGGGCAGGGCAGCGCTGCTGGGCGGGGGACAGCTCTGCTGAGGGGACTGGTAAGGCGCCATTCCCACCTGGGAAGTGGGTGGGGCGCTGTAGGACTGGGATTTAGGAATGTGTGGTGAAAAGGCATTTTGCCCATCCTGCGACCCAGACACGAGTGGAAGTGAAGTGGGAGGTCTGGAGAAGGCTGGTGCTCCCACAGGTGTTGAAGCAGTTGTTAAGGGGGGCTGCCCAATACTTCCAAAGGGATCACTGCTACTGGGAACTTGAGAGAAGTAGCTGAAAGTCTGTGGTGGGTTGGGGCTGGTGGAAGTCTGACCCAAGAAGCTGTCCTCTTCCCCAACATCTGCAGAATCATCTGCAAAAACAAAAGGATTACCAGAGATCTTGTGAGAGCTTCAAACCACTGTATGGGGTCAAAATGCTCCATAACACCATTGGCTATTGCCAAAACTGTTGGCTCCCATAAAGCCAAAAGGATTACAAAGCCTACACATCCTTGATTAAGCACATCATAAAATGAAACGAAAGATACCAAGTCTTCAAGAACATTTAAAATGGCCCATGAAAGTCACTCAGTGTACACAGAAAAAGCAACAAATATTAAAAATATTAAATAAGAAACCAAAATGTAACTGGAGTTGGGACCTTCCCAGTGCAATTTGACAGGCTCTAAAATCCCTCCCAATGTCACTTATCCCTCAAATGCAAGAGCAGCCTTGGGTTCATATCCTTTCACTATGAAAACAGCTACTAAGCATAGGATTTTATGCTCTAATTTTTAGGATTGAGCTTCAAAACATTCCTAAACAGGACAAATCTACTGGTTAATCCATCCATTCTTGCCTCCTCCTTCAGCAGAGCCCTCTCAAGGTTTCTCATTTGACTTCCAATGTGGCCATAACTCATGATCCCAAGACACTTCACGAGCAGGACTTACTCCAGCTCTCCCTAAAAATCCTACTCTAGACTTGCATAAAAGTGCAGAAAAATCAGTCCCCATTCTGCACAATTGCAGTAAAGGATTTAAAAAGATGCAAGGTCACAAACACCTTTTCACATTGAGAAAATAAATAAAGCAGGATCAATCAGTTTTCTGCTTTGCAGTGATCTAGAAACAAGTGGGGAAAAAGGAGGTTTGTCATCATTATAAGTCCCAGAGTAAGCTCACCAAAGCTGTGATGGCCTGAGCAGCACTGGCTGCCTGCTGAGGGAACAGCACCTTGCAAGGAGTCAGTGCCATCTGCAGGAGTCAACAGTGCCCTGGCACTCAAATAATCCCAGGCCATGGGGAAGACACCACAGAGCATCTCTGCTCCGCAGTCCCCAGGCAGAGAGACCAAGAGTCTCTGCAGCCATGAGCAGCCAACAACAAATGGCTTTATCCACAGCCAACATAACTGTAACAGGGAGTATCAAGGGAGTACAGGGGAATCCATGGAGAAGCCTTCCCTAGGAAGCTGCTGCTCTAATTAATTAATCATAAAAGACACAGCTGCCAAGATTAAAAAGCACTATTTTAACCATCTTTTATTTAGTCTTTGCAGACGGTGTCAATTTGAGGCATCACCTGCATTTATCAATTCCTCTTACTTTACTTACAGCACTTGATCCCACTTTGAGGAACAAAGCCAAAATCCATGTGTGCAAGCACTGTCTGGAGAACAGGGAAACCACTTCGAACCAATGGCCACTCTGAAGTCAGGCCTGGGGATTAATTCCCAGCTGCAAGCAGAGTAGCCATTTATACTAAATAAACAATAAAATCCACCTTCCTTTCACATTTCATAAACACTGTGGGACAGAGAGAAGCACACTGCAAGCCACACTGTCAACTCTCAGCTATCCCAAACAAGAGGCAGCAGAGCAGGCCCTTCACCTCACTGTGTCAGCTTCACCATAAACATGCAGCAGTGTGCCCAAGAGTTCTCAAGGCCTTTAGCAAATGAATGTTCACAAAACACCTACTCTTCTCGAGTTTCAAACAGGTTTGGGAGATTTAATCTAACTACACCTTTCCTTGCAAAACGAGGTTGACAAAGGTTCTGCCAAAAAAAAAAAGTACGTGTACATGTATATACACACATACAGTTTTCCAACACAAAACATTACTTCCTATCTTGCTTTTTTTCTAATTTTGCAGAAGCTACATTGGAACATAGGCCCAACCTGGCAGGAAAACAAGCAAGTCACACACATTTAAAATAAATGAGTGTACAGTTTTAACATGTGTTCTTCCCATGTATGAAAACAGTCTTTCTTCAACTGTGACTGTGTCAACCTTCTGTACATTCGTCCCTACACAAGGCACAACCTTGTCATTCACAGACTGTCACCAGACAACCACAAGTGACATCAGTCCACATCCTCATTGGGAACACTCCTGACCTACAGTAAATATGTTGGTTATATCACCCACACCTGCGACTAAGAGAATGCATCTTATTGTCAAATACAGAGCTCAAACCACTAATTACTCTTGGAGACAGATAAATTAATGACAGCACACAGCTTCCTAATGTTGTCAGATGGCAAACAAATCCTAGGATTGATTATTATTACATTTTACACAACTTAAAATTCAAACTCAAGAGCTTGTTCTTTCCTGCTTCATATTATGATTCCAAATACAAACTACTCTACTCAGCAAGATCCCAACAATACCTGGCTGAACAGATGGTGAGCGCACTTGACCATGGAAACAGAACATTTAAGAGGACACAGGCCTTACTTGGACTGACACGGAATGTGGCACAACCTCGGACACTGAAATTCACTCCAGCTGCAGAACCATGAATCCTCACCCAAACAAATTTTAAGTCACATGGAGAGTATAAGATTCACCACATTAATCAAATCCCATCAGATTTTATCCCTGGCTGGCTTCAAAATGTTCAGGAAATTGCCAGGACAGTCATTTGTGTAAAGCTACTGCCCAGATCAGCAATAAAAAATTACTTTATTTTATTACTGAAAAATTAATGTATATTTGCATGGAAAAAAACCTATATGAATTGGGCAATGAAATTAGTAAATGTATCAACTACCTAGATACTTCAAGTAGGTAGGAATAATATTCTGATGCTTTTATCCCTCATACCCAAAAAATGTAGTTGATCTAAAGAAATGGTTCAAAGCCATACTTGGCAAGCATACTTGCACTGATTTCCAGCTACATCAATATTTATTTTAGCTAAGATACAACAGTGTTGAAATGAAGTCTTGAAGACTCAACATTCAACAGTCTGGGTTAAGAGACCTTTAAAGGTCATTAGTCCAATACCAACACGTACAATGCAGAAAAAATTGAAGTATCTGATTTCTAGATATATTTCTAACGTTTAGAGCTTTAATCCCTGACTGTACGCATTCCCAGAAAAATCCATTCCTTTATCTGAAACTGCCTGAGCATCAGATTTTAAGTTGCACACCCATGGGCTGGGAACACCATTAAAGCTTTAGGCGGAAAGGACATTACAATCAGGATTAAACCAGCAAGGATATTTAAGGTGGCTGCTTAACGTGCTATTTTCACACCGGGAAAACTGAAGATAACGTGAGAGAGGAGCTTAAAAAAAGCGAAAACATTAAGTACACACTGAATGGAAGCACTGACACATCGGTGAGCTGGGAGGGCGATGATCAGCGCCTGTCCCTAGACACGGCACTAAAACTCACACAGGCATTAAGTAGGGGGAAGTGGAAGAAATCAAGTGCAGGAAAGCGGAATATGTAATCCCGAGCAGGGTCTCTGCTAAGGCACCAGCAGGGACACGCTGCTCGGGGAGCCCCAGAGCCGGGCCGAGCTCACACTTACCGGGCTCGCCAGGCCCGCAGCTCCCCTCGGCAGCCCCGGCTGGGCTCTGGGGGAACCACGGCCCCACCGCCCCTTCCCGGCGGGACCCCCACAGCCCCGGCGCTCCCGGCCGCCCTCCCTCCCTGCTCCCTCTTCCATACCGGCGGGCAGGAGCGCGGGCCCGGGCGGCGCGGCCGGCGCTTGGCTGACCGGGATGAAGGGCACGTTGAAGCTGAACTCGGTGGCGGAGGAGGCGAAGAGCAGGTTGGTGCCGGTGCCTCCCCCGGGCTTCGCCGCCGCCATGGCCGCGCCCCGGCCACGTCCCTGCCCCGGCCTCTTCCGCCCTCACCCAAGATGGCGGCGGCGGTGCGCAGCCGTGAGGGGCGGGGGGCGGGGCCGGCCGCCCTTCCCGCAGGGAGAGGAG
>VZRL01001768.1:984010-1039176 GCA_013397895.1 Origma solitaria
CGCCATTCCCGCAGGAAGAGGAGGAGGAGGAAGCGGCGGCGGTCCCCGCGCTGGGCTGGCGAGGGGGAGACGGCGGCCGCAGGGTGCCGGCAGCCCCGCCATGCCGTGCGTGGGCGACTGGCTCAACAGCCCCCTGAGCATCGTGCAGGGCATCTTCGGTGAGGCGCGGCCGCGTCCCCTCGGCGGCAGCGCCCCGAGGGCGCCCGGAACCGGACGGGGCTTTCCCTCGCGGGGTGGTGGCGGGAGAGCGGCGAGGCCGGCTCTGTATCTACTATGCCTGTCGTATATCTTATGTATCTTGTATACAGCGTGTATTTCGCGTTTCTCGCGTATCTCTGGGTTCCGGCAACAACGCGCGCTGTCCGCCCGCGCTGCCGATGGGTGCTGATGTTACCAGTGCCTTCAGCCGCGGCTGTTTCCGTGCTGGGCTTGATCTGAACTAAAAGAATACCGAAATTAAAATTTCCGCAGCCGACGCAGTGCGAAAAGCGGTGCCTGGGCTCCTGCCCTTTCCCGCTGGGCTGTTGTGGAGCTTTCCCTCGCTTCCGAGAATGGCTCTGTGCATCTTGGTTGGCCTGAAAAGGTTTTAAAGGGGAAGTCAGTGAACTGCAAGGGGTGTAAATTAGTCTGAGATGTAATTACTTCCCTAAGACAGAAGTGAAAAGTTGGGTTTGTTTGATATGCTGGGAGAATTCTGGATAAAAGTCTCTTGTGTGGTGCTAATAGGAACTTAAGTTTGTTGGTTTTCTGTAGCCCAAAATGTTCCAAACTCTGACTGGGAGAAGAAGGTAACTGAATACTTCAAGGAGAAATTAAAAGAAAATAATGCTACTAACTGGGTAAGAGAGTTTTATTCTTTTCGAGTTACATTTCTTTTCAAGCTTCATGGTTTTTTACGTTTTATCGCAGTGGCTTGCTTTTGATAAGTTCTGCCTTCTCCTGATAAGCGCAGCTGAATTTCAGGCCCAGGCTTTGGGATGTGTGAATTACATCTCGGCTGCTTTACCCTGAGTGCAAAGCCAGGCTGTGAAATCCCAGCTGGAGCTGGAGCAGCCCATCCATCCCCTTGCCTTCAGCACCCTCTTTCCCCAGGCCATCGCTGCTGGGTGCTGCCACTCTGTAGCACAGTCAGTAGATGGCAGGAGATGACAAATATTGTCATTTTTGGGGAAGTGTTAGTCCTCAGTGTGCACCGTGATCTTCTCAGCTGCTGGTTATAAATTTCTTCTCTCAGGAGCTTTTATCACAATGCTACAAACTCTTGTGTGGGTTGAATAAATAGCCGCCTGGGCAGTCATGTTTTAAGGAAAAAAATGTTTTTCCTGTCCTTTATTGGGCTGGGTTAGTCCTGGTTTGTGCAGTTTAGGAGGGAAGCTGTGCTTTAAAAATGTGTTTTAAAAATAAAATGTGCACAGTTGAGTTCAAAAGCTGGTATTTTTCTAAAAGGTTGTAGCAAAAATGACATAATGGAGCAGTACTAAGGGGATTAGAAACTTTCATATCAAATTTGTTCTGCTTGTAGCTAAAAAAACAGGTGAAAACTATTTCGTTCCCTGTCAGAGTATTCTGTACTTAGTATTTCAATGATAGCTTAAATCAAAGTATAAATGGCAAAATTGAATAAAATTTACTATATGAGAAGGAAAGGAAATCACATTTTCTTACTCAAAAAAAACCATGAAGGGAAATACTTTTGTTAAAATGCCACTTCCTCTAGGGCCACTTACGGGTTTTGTTGCATTTTAATGTTGAATGTGAGCTTTTTCAACAAAGAGTTTATCTTCAAATTTAGAAAACTATTCATATTACAAATCTCATTCTTTGAAGTTATACCACATGCTTAGGCATTGATTCGTTTCTTTCTGTTTTCCCATTGTCATGTAAAACTATGTGAAAAAGACTTCCCCAATGTGGACTTGGAAATTAACATACAGGTTTTCCAGGACCTTTTGTTGTAAGAAATTGTGCGTGCAAATTGTTCTACTACTGCTGGTACACAGCACATGCTGGAAGTGCTGCTTAATGGAAATAACTAATAAATTCTGTTTAATTGTGCAGCTGCACTGATTCCAAGTCTAAAAGTTAGTTTCAAATGTTGTTCAGCTTTCATACAGTTTCAGTGACCTATAACCACTTCTTTCATAGTGCATTATCAGGACTGGTGGCTTTGGGGCTGGAAGAATTTGGGAACTGTTAAGTGCCTGATAATTTTAACTATCATCTGTGACAGCCATTGCAGAAAGGTGTTGGGATAGATACACTTTGTTACTGCTTAGATTAGGACAGGAGATGCACTCAGAAAATATTAAGTGTGTTATGTATAGGGATTTGAGGAGGAGGATATACTGCATGCTCAGAGAATAAGTTTTTGTGCTGGTTTTTGCTTACTTCAGAGCACTGCTCAGTATATAGCAGTTGTATAGAACAATCTGTCTTTTCATAGGTTCCATCACTGAATGATGTTCCTGTGCATTACCTAAAACCCAACAGTTTAGTGAAATTTCGCTGCATGGTTCAAGATATGTTTGATCCCGAGTTCTACATGGGAGTGTATGAAACAGTTGACCCAAACACAAATGCACGTGTAAGTGAAATCCTGATTTACTATTTTAGCCAATATTTGTCATTTTACTCATTCTGCTCCTTGTATTTCTCTAGTTTGTGAGTTAAACCTATGGAGTCTGGACACTGATAGTAATGGAACTGTGTTTTGCTTAAATGGCATCAGTAAAACATAACCTATTACATTTCTGTTGAGGAATAGAGATACTAAAATAATGAAAGCTTTGGCAGTATGTGAGGGGCTTTGAACTGCAGTGGTTCTGGTGTGATTCATGTTCAGGATGCTGTCAGAAACAAAATGATGGTGTTGTCTTTTCCTTCTTGACAGGTTTTGCATTTTGGTAAATACAGAGATGTGGCAGAATGTGGGGTAAGTTACATAAACTGTATGAACTTCGAGATAAAATATTAGTTGGAAAGGTGCAGTTTTAAAGATTTGATACAGCTTCTTTGGTACTTGCCAGTGGATTCGTGAAGATACTGCTCTGAATGCAAAATTAATCTTTGGTTTGGAAAGCAGAGTATTCATAACTGCTCACTGGCATTCTAATTTCAGCATGCTTCCAGCTGTTTCTGTTGTATTTAAAATTTGTTTTGGTTGAGTGGAGGGGGGACTGCCCATGACCTTGAAGCTGTCTACTGTGGAAAACTGTTCTTTTTGGTAGTGCAGAGCAATTTGAATCAAAGCATTATATATTCACTTTTTCCTGAGTTATATAGTCTTGCATGTTACTTGTAACTTCTGGCTGAGTAACTGAATCTGTGAGATTATTTTTTAAAAATAAACCATAATGAAATTTTTAACAAAATTTCTCTTGATATTCCAGCCTCAGCAGGAAATTGATTTGAACTCCTCACAAACAGTCACCTTGGAGAGACAGACTTTCTACTGTGTGCCAGTGCCTGGTGAATCAGCATGGGTGAAAGAAATATCCTTTTTGACTGAGCTAATGCTTTGTTATACAATCAGTGGTCACTAACTAATTAATTAGACATAAGGAGATAAGTTTATTTACAATTTCTTTTTTCTTAGTGAATCAGGAGAGGTGGTAGGTGTAGAAAGAGAAGAAAGGAAAATCAGTGGTGTGTAATAGGCACAAAGAGGATGCAAATGAATTTATGAGCATTTCTTTAGATTTAGAGATTTTTGCTTGGGAGGGTCTTGAAAATTTCTGTTGATTTCTATTTGCAAATGCTTAGAAAAAGAGACATTTCAGTTGAGCCATTAGCATTTCATTGGCATTTTCTACAGTAGGACACTGTTACACAGCGAGAGTCTCCTATAGAATACCTGTAGCTAAGCATGTTAAGATTAGGTTTTTGTTAAAAAAAAAAACAAAAAACCAAACTTTATTGTGTTTGAGTTCTCCCTGCTCGGGCTGTGGCTTCCTTAATGCTCAATTTCACGCGTACATCAGTGCCAGCCAAGCCCGAGTGAGCCCTTCAACCTCCTACACACCCAGTCGCCACAAGAGGAGCTATGAGGAGGATGAGGACATGGATCTGCATCCCTCCAAACAGAAGGAGCAACATATGGGTAACAGTTGCTATTGATGAGCAGTTGTTCTGATATCTTCCCAGAATTTGTCAAAAATTCATTGCTACAAATTGAGATATTTGTAGCTGTTTGAATTATTAGTGTTGTTGCAGCCTTTATGATTTGGGGGCTTTGTTGAAGTCAGTGATTTGATTTGATTTGATTAGAAGGAGTGTGGGAGAGCTGCAGTGTTATATGTGTGTTGTACGACTTGCTGACAATCTACAGAGATTTCTAATGTAAACTGGTTTTTATGCATATTATCACCTTTAAGAACTATCTGGTTTTTTAAACATGAAGCACAGAAAAATATTACCTTTGCAGTCCTATGGACTCTAGAAAAAAATAATCATTTTCCCTGGTTTGAGCATTGCATTTTGAAAATCAGATTTCTGGCCATATTTGGGTTTCCAAGACACACAGATCTTTACCAGTACTCTTTCTCACACTTAACTTGATTACATAAAATATGCACTTGTGAGACTTCTCATATTAAGTATATATTCTGTCAAGCATATTGCATTATTAAATATTTTTGTCTCGGATGTCTTGTTAAATTAGTTTAAGTCTGTGTTGTTCACTGAAGAATGTTGATCAGTTTTGCATTTCTGTTTAAAGACCTTACAAATGCTGTGTTTTTCAGGCAGTGGAGGTGATATCCATGGATGTGTGGAGCCAAAGAGATTAGAAACAGAAGCTTCTGCAGGTCATCATGTCATTTCTCCCAATTGCTCCCCTCCACTTGACCTAAATTTTCCATTGCCAGGAGAGAAGGGACCAGCTTGTCTTGTGAAGGTAAGAGAAGGGGAGAGGAGGTGAGCAGGGCCGTGCTCTCAGGCAGGCAGAATCCATCTTGCAGTGGTTCCTAGGCACAGAAATTGTCTCTCAAGTCCAGAATTTTGTTTCTAGAGATAATTACATTCTTTCCCTTCACTAACACATTGTTTTTCTCCTTGAGTGCTGCCTTGGAGTTTCTGAAATCCTTCAGCAGCATTTATTAGAGCTTGCACCTTCTCACCACACTTAGTTACAAGAAAAAGAATCCAGTACCAGATGCTTGAGGGTGTAGCTGGTATGGAGTACTAGTGTTGTGCTTTTAGGATAGCTCCTCTGGTTGAAAAACAGCTGTGAAAAACCAAGCTGAAAAAACAATAAACTACACATTAGTGTATTACATTTGAAATAGTCCTTGATTCACTACTGTGCTATATTATTATGAAACTTTAACACAAAATTTCTCTGCTATTGTATTGTCTTCTCTCTTATTCAGCAAATCTTGATAGATCAGATTAGAATACAATTGTTTACACTTGTGTGGCAAAGAATGCCAATAGAAGAAGTGTGGAATCAGAGAAACTCTTTTTCCAATGTAAGCTTGCTGACACTAAGGGCTAGGGGAGACCTCTTCACTCAGGCTGTCCTCAGTCCACAGCTGAGTCTCCCAAGTTTCCTTTTGTCTGTGTTTTTCTGCTGTCCTGCATCTGGCCCCATGTGCCTCTGCATTTTATTTTCTGTTTGGGGCAGGTCTATGAGAGCTGGGAGAGCTTCAAAGTCAATGATGTGCTGGAGGTGTTTGGTGTTCTGTCTGTGGACCCAGTGCTGAGCATCGTGAACAGTGAAGAGAGGTAAGGCTGCCCTGAAATGCAGGAGGGCTTTATTGCACTGAGCAGGCTGCCCCTAATGCAGACCAGGAAATGTGTAAATATAGCATAATTATGCTTAAGAGGTGAATTTTGTTGGTTAAAAATAGCTTGATGAGGAAAGTGCTATATTCAGCATCGTGTAAACTGAAGTCCAGTGTGCTCTGGTACATCCATATCCTTGGATACCCAGTGCATCTTTTTTTAGGTTGTTGTACAGTCTATGAAGCAGAAAGTGCTTCTATAGCTACATGTTTTGTACTCTTTCATGCCTACTAACCTTTCAGTGAATGAATGGTGAACAAAGCTTTCAAAGAAGCTTTAAAATTATAGAGTTGTCCTTTTGAAGTAACTTCTAAGTCCATTAAAATTCTTACCAGAAATGCAAATATTTCTGAAGAACATTAAATAAAAAGTTTGCATATCTGCATGGAGAGTGATAGTGACGAAAATGAGGAAAAAATTGAATTGATTTTTCATTAATTAAGGTATCTCATCTTGTTACACCATTGAGAGAAACTTCCCACTTCACCTACTGTTCTGCAATTCCCTGCCTGACAAAATGCAAACTAATCCAACATGCAAGAAGCCAATCCTTAAAATAAAATTTTTGACCAAAATATAACATAAATATTGCTGATGTCTTGAACCATTGCACTCAGAACCATTTCTGTTGGCGAGTTTGTTTATCTCTCTGGCAAGTACAACATCCAGAGTGCAATGTGAATCCTTTATAGTGCCAACTTCTTAAAAATTAACTCAGCCTGGTCAGCTGCTCTTTGTTATCATCTGTGTGACAGCTAATCCCAGATTGACAGCTCAGTTGCTCTATCACAGGTGCTTGTGGGTTTTTTCCTGTGTGTCATTCTATAAAAGGAAGGCAAAATGGTGGCATTTAGCAACGTTTTGAATGCAAACAAAAGAAATTTCTTTTAATGGAAAGAGTAGATTGTGTGTGGGTGAGCTGCTGAAGTGGCTTTGAAGTTATAGAGCCTGGACAGCTTTTAAAATCAGTAAAAGTTGATGAAATTTGTGCTAAACTTTGCTATCATCTGATAGAGTCACTTGAGGGATTTTACTTTCTAAAAATTAAGATGAAAAATGAAAACCAGCTGGAAGACATTTTGGAAGACATCTTCAGAGAGGGCAAAACTTGTGTATCTGAACTCTTAAATTAAGAGGCAATACCTCCAGCAGAGGTACATTAGGATTTATTTATTCATAGTTTTATTTATTCATAGTTTTTTACTCAGCCAGTGGTGGAGCTGTGATGTGGCTGTGTAGAGGATCTTCTCAGGCTCCAGGACCTGGTGGTATATGAAAATCCCACATGTGCATAGAGAGACAAATGTAATAAATCATGACCTTATTTTTTAAAAGGTACTATTTAGAGTTCATTCAGTGCAGGCTGGACAGAACAGTGTGTGAGATTTTACTTGAAGCTACAGCCTATTAAATGGTGCAGCAAATAATAAATGTGGCTTTGGTTTTGAGGGTTTTGCTTTATGGTATTTTGTTGGGTTGGGGTTTTTTCCCTCAGAACAGTATGATTTGATTATTTTCTGAAAATAATAGAGTCCAGATATTTTTGGTCAAGCCTGCTTTGGTGTTTATATGTTATTATGTAATTGTGATTCAGTATTTATGGTGGTTCTAAAAATCCTAAAGAAGGTAGTATGAATATGGGAGGAGCTAGCGGGAGCTGGGAGCGGATGTTGTTTGTTCCTCTGTTCCTGGCTTGGTTCCAGCTGCTCTGGGTCAGAGCAGAGAAATTCCTGTTCGATGTTTCTCAGTGCACTTGTGCTGTGCCCTCTCCCTAGGGACAGCTCAACCCTTGATCCCATGGAGTGTATGGACACAGCAGAGGAACAGAGAGTGCACAGCCCTCCAGCCTCATTAGTGCCCAGAATCCACGTGATTTTGGCACAGAAGTTGCAGCACATTAACCCCTTGCTGCCTGCCTGCCTTAACGAAGAGGAGAGTAAAACCTGTGAGTGTCTGAGCTCTGGGCACGCCAAATGTGTACTTTCCAGGACATCTGCACGAATTGCTCACAGGCAAATGCCTCAACAGCAGCGTTTGGATTTAAATCTTGTTAAATGAGGGAACCATTCAGTGCTGCACAGGATGCAAGTGTTTGTGTTTATGTGATGTTTACATTTTTATTTGACTGAAATAAATGTGATTTATATGGAGCTTGGTTTTGGATTCTACGTGCCTGAGGATTTTACCAAGTTGTTCAGCCATCAGATTTGATTTGTTTTCAAATGGAGTTGTGAATTGCTGGAAAATTATATTTCCAATTCAGTCTGATAGTGGAAATAAGAAATATACTGGTAATATAGAGGATCATAAAACTGTGCAGAAAATAAGGCAATTCTGCTTTTAAGCAATTGTGTTATTCCTCGTTTGACTGGGGTTTTTTTCATTGAATTATTGCTTGCAGACCTCTGATATTTAAAACTTTCTTCCTTGAGTGCCTTCTATTGCTTGTTCTGAGATATATGTAAGAGGTTTTTTTTCTGCCTTTAATATAAAATGGATCAGCTGTGGACTTTAGAAATTTAGCTCTAAACTTTATAGTCTCCTGCAAATGCATTACACAGTACCTAATTTTAAAAAAAGAAAGCATTTCCAAGGAAACATTGAGTGATTCAGGTTATCCAAAGGCAGTTGGAAAAAGCAATGAATGTTTGTTTATTTTTCCTAGACTGCTTTGGAATAAATACTTTTCTTCATCAAACTGTAATGGAAAGTCAGATTTATATAGATGGAAGAGGGTGAGAAACAGAACATTTTCTGACATTTGTCTTCTGCTCTTTTGTCAGTTGTTTCTAATTTCATGTCTGAGCTGTCACCAGTGAGAGCAGAGCTGCTGGGGTTCCTCACCCATGCCCTCTTGGGAGACAGCTTGGCTGCTGAATACCTGATATTGCATCTCATCTCTACAGTGTAAGTATTTAGATGTTTGCCGGGAATTTATGTATTTATCATTTAAAAGAAATCTCTTTCTGTGGAGTTCTTCACCAATCTGCAGATTGATGGCAGAAATAGCTTAAATAATACTTATTTCAGCAGTACTTTGTCTGGCTAGTGTTGTCCTGTCACAATACACACAAAGGCAGATTTCATGGTCTGAAATAACAGTCAATACTGATAAAATATCAGCTTTATGGCAAGTGTACCTTTTCAGTGCTGGACAAAATCTCCAAGACACACTTTTAAACAGAGGTATGAAAAGATTTTTCTGCCTCTGGCTTCTTCTAATGAGTAGGACATGCCACTGACTTCCCAAAGGCAGCATTTACTGACTGCAAGAATTACTGCTTAGGTGTTAGAAGGTACTGAAAGGTGGAGTCTGGGAATTGGTTTAATTAAATGCAAACATGTTTAATGGTAGGTTCAAGTGAGCTGTTCAGCATGGGATACAAATTGACTCTTATGTTGATTTAAACTGTCTCTGGATGAAAGGGCAGCATCCTTTGACTAATTTAAAATCTTAAGTGTGAAACTTCAGGCAGTACATTCTGATTAGACTGAGTATGGTTGTCAGGCCCAAATTTAATGTTAGTTATTTGAGTCTTCAAAATCAAAGTAAGTTTTGTTTTCTTTTTAGTGCGAGTGTGAATGTTCCAACACTTAGACTAGAATGTATTTTCTCTCTTAGCTGGTATCACAGAAAGGTTGAGAGTTGTCAAGAATGGGGAGAAGATACACAGAAGAGGGAGAGGAAAGCTGAGGGCAGGTAAAGGAGATGAGCAGGCATGATAAGGAGGGAAATGGAGATTGGGCATGAGAAGGGAAAAGAATGAAGTGTGTTCACTGAGTAACTACAGAGTACAAGGAGAACAGAGTGTCTGGAAGGCCATTGCAGGAATTCCAAGCACTGTAAATTACTGCTTTTGTGTGTGCAAAGCCTTGAGGAGCAGCTTCAGCCTGGCTCAGCTCCTCGGGCACTGGAGAAGGAAAGAAGAGGAGCTGGCTGATTTTGGTGTGTGCTCTGAAATCCTGCTGGCTGGCAGAGACCACACGATGCTCAAACTGAATGACCCCTGTATTCAGTCAAGCAGGTGTTTGCCTAACCTGTGCTGGTTTTGGTGCAGCTATGCCAGACGGGATGTGCTTCCTCTGGGAAAATTCACAGTCAACCTGAGCGGCTGTCCCCGGAACAGCGCCTTCACGGAGCACCTGTACCGCATCATCCAGCAGCTGGTGCCAGCAGTAAGCACTGCACGGGGCAGGGAGCTGGGAGGGAGTTCTCATTGATTCAGCCAAGCCAACAGGGCTTTAGGTCAAGGTAGGCTGATTAAATGCTCTCCTGCTACCCATTTAGAGAGCAGATAACAGTAGAGATGTGGCTGGCCTGCATGTTGAAGTCTCTGTGTACCTCATCATCTAGGATAAATATGGAATTAAATCCTTTCTTCAGAGGTATTGAACTGACAGACAGATGCTGCATGCTTTATTTTGTCATTCTGGACTGATATGTTTAGACATTTGAGTCATTTAATTATGGTGTCATTACAGTTTGTTCCCAAGTTTGTGGATACTGTTCTGCAGAAGGGTCACAGTAATTCAGTTGGGGGTCACAATAATGGTATTGCTGCAATAAATCATTTGTTATTGAGCTCATCCTAGATGTACAGGACAGGTGACAGGAATTCTTAACAGCATTCTTTTCCTTTGGGAAATTTTTACTTCATTATACAACACTTGGGATAAAGCGTTGTGGTGACAAGTTTTGTTTCACTGCGAGGATTCCTGTGTGAATCCTGTGTGAATTCCTGTGCGATGTGAGCACAAGCAGCATGCATTCCCTAGGGAAGCTGGAGCAGAGGAAAGCTGCTGATGCTTTGTTTCTCTTGCAGTCCTACCACCTCCGCATGAGCATCGAGAGCATGAACCACTCGCGCTTCATCCCTCGCAAGGACTACACGGCCAACCGCCTGCTCAGCGGGCTGCTGCAGCTGGCCAGCAACACCTCCCTGGTGATAGATGAGACCCAGCTCGAGCAAGGACAGCTGGACACAGCAGGTACGCAGATTTTGGGGTGTATAATCTCATTTGGAAGGTTAAAAGCTGCCGTGTTTTAAGGCAGTGGTGATGATTATGTCCCGGTGATAAGAGTCTATTGCAAAACTGTTTGTGGTTTCTGTATCCTATTTCATTGCTTTGAGCAGCTTTCTGCCTGCCTGCAACCTTCTCAGCCAACTTCAGACAAATTGGGAGATTCTTTACTACTAAAATAACTCTGATTCATTAGAGTGGCCTTTCAGTTTCCTGTGATAGTGCATGAAGTGGGGGAAGCATATGCTGATGCCTTATGCTCTCTACTTCTACTGTATAGATGGGAGCCATCCCTGAGAACCCAGCTCAAATCTGGAGAAAAATTTGCTATTTTGCTATTACTGTGTTAAAAAGAGTGATGATTCTATCTTACAAGCTGATGTAGCACTGTGTAGCATGCTTTCAGCAGAGCTTTAGAAATTAATTTAATTATAACTCAGATAAAAGAGATTAATTGAATATTAAAGCTCAGTACCTGGGGAATGCACAGTTCAGGTGTCTGTGGTGACTCCTGGGGCTGTCCTGTGCAGGGCCAGGACTTGGAGTCCAGTGATCCTTGTGGGTCCCTTCCATCTCAGGAGATACTATGAAAGAAGAACAGGAAATCACTGCAAGTGACCTTATTTTAAAATAAAAATACTGTCTTGAGAAAGCTACTTCATTTTTTTAAAATTCCTGCTCTTAAAAGTCTTCAGTGTGTTTTTGTTATTTAGCTTTAATAAAGTTACAAAATTTTACTAAAGAAAATAGTAAAACTAGTTACCAACCTTGCATTGTCTGTTTCAAAAAAAAATAGTCAAAATATGATAAACTCCCATTTAGAGAGAATTCTTGCTGGGCTGGTTTGTTTTCTGAAATGTTTGTCTGTAATGTCTAAAAATCCTCAGCATTTAATGAAAATTAATATTTTATGTATTAAAAGTTGCAGATAAAAAAGGCTTGTTAATTTTATTTCATTATTGCTGATGTGATATTGTTTTCTACTGAATTTAGAGTAAAGAAGTAAAAATTTTTAATTTCTTACAACAACATTGGGTACAAAATTTAATCCTAGAGAAGAATAAGTGTCTTCAGATCTAGCAGTTGGTTTGGAACTCTTGGAAGTTACAGCTTAGAAATTTCAAATGGGAAAATATCCCCAAGTAAAACCTAATATCAAATTTGCCTTTATTTGGTAACTTTGCCTTTACTTACAGTATAGTGAATTAATGCTAATTCATTAAAGGCAAAACTATAACAGTACTCATGTCTTTTGATGCAGTAACTGCTGAAGAGAAATTCAATTTGTCAGGTATATATTGATATTTCAAAAAGAGAATTCCAAGAGTTAACCGATTAATTTGTTTATCTTAATTTTTTTAGATTTTAAACAACTTAATTCCAGGTAAGGGAAGTGACTACTATAAAAAATTTGGCAAAATGAAATTGCTAATATTTTTCTACTTTTGAAGAGACATCTCTTTTTTGGTTTTTCTCTGTAAATAGGTATCTGGCTTTGTAGGGCTGATGAAAACATGAGCTATAATAATGTGTACTAATGTACTAAGCCAGATAAAATTTAGACCTGAAGTCAAGAATTCTTCATTTTGATTCAAATTAAGGAGTGGTTGTCTCTATGTGGAAGACACAAACACAAGAAGGAACGGGATGGTCGCAGGAATCCTTCTGCTGGCTGCTCATTAAAGACAGATGGGAAACAAAAATCAGGGCTGACACTTGTTTAGGTCCAGTGGTCAGGGAGTTCGTTCTTGCTCTTCCAGGTGTCCACAATGTGACAGCGCTGGGTAACCTGATCACTTGGCAGAAGGTGGATTATGACTTCAATTACCACCGGATGGAATTCCCATGCAACATTAATGTTCTGATCACTTCCGAGGGCCGCTCGCTCCTGCCGGTACGGGAGGGCTTCCTGGGTTTGGGGGAACTGCAGCTGGCAGAGCAGGCCCTGCCAGGGACAAGTGTGTCCTGTGACCAGGGAGGGTGTGACTGGCAGCAGCTGCTGCCTTCTCCCTCGTGCTTGCAGCCGCGCCAGAAACCTGTTCATGGGAAAACAAGGAGATGGAGCTTCCCTCCTCCTTGCTGAGCAGGGATGGGGTGAAGTGAAGGATGCAGGGATGGGTAAAGCCTGCAGAGAGAAGTGTGCCACTCTCAAAGCCACCCTCTGGCACGGCAGCTCCTGAGGTGATGGGCACAGATGTGGCATTGCCCCTGCAATGCCTGAGCTTGCAGACATCTGATCTCTGACATTCCAGCTTTGTCCGCTGAGCCTTTGCTCTCCTGCCTCTGAGTGAAGCCAGCTCCTTCTTGAATCAGGAGCTGTTCAAAATGGGAGCTGTGGAATGTTTAAACAATTGTCTTACCTTAATTCTGGGCAATAGTGACTTCTGCTGGTTTTGAGAATAAATTAGTCTTGGAATAGAAAACAGTGGGATGTGGAAAAAGATGAAATGTAATTTTCTCTTTCAGTCAGATTGCCAAGTCCACTTACAGCCACAGATAATTCCCCCGAACATGGAAGAGTACATGAACAGCCTCCTCACAGCAGTGCTGCCCTCTGTGCTGAACAAATTCCGAATTTACCTGAGTTTATTGAGGCTGCTGGACTACAGTATATCTGATGAGGTGACCAAGGTACAGAGACTTCACTGATATGTTTTCAACCATATATTTGGATAGAAAGCACCTCAGTAGACATTACTGTACTTTCCCTGTCAATGACTCTACTTTAAGTTTTACAAAACTCAAACAGAAGTGTTTTCACAACCTGAATGTGCCTTCAAGGATTTGTAAAGTATATACTGAATTAGTACAAATAAGAAACAGTTCATGTAACCTGCTCTTTAACACTCATTTTGAAAATGAGTTCTTATCAAAGATGAGAAGTAGCCTGGTTTTGCTCAGGCTCACTTCTGGTCAGCAAGGAGTTGAACTGTTCTGTAATCTCAAGGTAGTTACAGTGTTTAGCTCCTTAAAAGCCTGTCTTGGAGTGGAGATTCTGTTTGCTCCATAATTCCACACTGTGTTTTACAGGCAGTAGAAGAAGACTTTGTGGAAATGCGCAAGAATGACCCCGAGAGCATCACAGCTGATGACCTGCACAAAATGCTGCTCGTGGCCAGGTGGGTGCAGTGCCCTTGTCACCACTCAAAGCTTCCCAGCAAGCTGCAGATTGACTTGGGACTTGCTGTGCAGCTGAACTGAGTTGTGCAAGCCCAGCCAGATGGAATCTCCTCTCCCTTTGTTCCTCGTGTCACAGATTCTTAGTTACGCAAAGTATTCCCTCCATGCTTTCTAGTTCCCAGGATACTGAAAGGCAGCTGTTTTTGAGCTGTCGTGGTTTATCAATACCTGCAGGAGCTGTTCCTGACTGGCTCTTTGTGCTCCCCCAGGTTCCTGTCGCTCAGTGCGGGGCAGACGACGCTGTCGAGGGAGAGGTGGCTGAGAGCAAAACAACTCGAGGCACTGCGGAAAGCCAGGCTGCAGCAGCAGAAATGTGTCAATGGCAATGAACTTTAACACCTGAAAATTTCTCTAATCCTAGGTGGAACCCATACTAAGATTGGAATATTGTTTATACCAGTTTTTGTAGATAATTTATACCAAAAAGTTATGGATATTTACCCTTGCAGTCTGAACACGCTTGACACTGTTCAGCCACCTAAACATATTTTTTTGGAATTTTTTTGGACCCTGTTTTGTAATTGAAAATTGGTAACATTGAGCAAATTGTTTGATATTAAACTTTAATACTGAGGTTGTGTAACCTTATTTCCTTTAATTATAACCCAGAGCCCTTCATACACAGCAGAGGTAGGCTCTGTTCTGGAATACATTTGTGCTCTAATTCCTGCATGGCTGAATTGTGAGGATCAGAACTCTCAGCTGGTCAGCAGCTGCAGCTGGAGGAGGTGCTGACTGCAACAGGGAGCTCTGTGCTGTTCTGTGAGCAGCAGCATCATTGTGCTCAGAGTGTGGCGTCAAGCAGTGATTTGATCTTACCCATGACCAGCTCAGGCATGAAATACAGTTTCCTTGTGCTTAGAGCAGACCACGACTTCTCAAATTTCTCCAATGAGCTTTATTTTGGTACAGCTTCTTGAAAAAGCCCACATTGACTGGATTAGTGATACTTGTGCTCACACAAAACATATCTTTACTTCCTACCTTAGCAGCAGTGCAGGGTGTTTAGAATGGTGTGAATAACGGCACAGAAGCATTAAGAATGGTCTCTCCATTCCCAGTTCCTGCAGTGCAGTTTCAGCTGGTACTCAGAGGATGTGCTGCCCCTCCTGGGACTTGCAGAACTCGTTTACCAAGGGTGGTTTCAATGGTGAAATGCTGGGAGTAAGCTGGGGAGGCTGGCTCTGGAAACAGCCTGCAGGAGCTGGGGATGGAGCCACTTCTAGAGTTTGCTTCAATTCATCCTGTTCTGGACAAGATAAAAGGCTCCTGCCAAATTTTCATTAAGCTCAGACCCCCTTTACTTAGTGCTGTCTCCTGATTGAAATTGCATGGACAGGAACCTCCTTTTATACTGCATTCTCCTATTCTAAACATGAAGGGTTTTGCTCTACAGCCAATCTGGATATTTTGTCTCTGCACGCTTATAATGAGTACTTACTATGAGAAACATTTTTTGTGTATCCTAAAGTTGAGCCAAGTTTGATGCTGCTTCAAATCACTTAGAGCTTATTTCCTTTTATTTTTTGAACACTAAAAATGGATATTCATGGTTTAATCTGCCTTGTGCTGCATTACTGTGATGTGAAGCAACTGAACAAATAGAGGAAGGAAATGAAATCTCTTCAAGAGGCAGCTGGGCTGGAATGCAGGGCTGGGTTGTAAGATTGCCTCAGAGGATGCTTTTGTGCACCTTGCCATCTCCAGTGGCTCACAGGCAAGGAGGGGACAGCTCCTAACCTGGAAGCACATTGAGCTAGAGAGGGACAGGGACAGGACAAGGGGTGATGACTTCAAACTAACAGAGGGTAGATTGAGATTAAATATGAAGAAATTCTTCCCTGTGAGAGCAGGGAGGCCGCAGCCCAAGTTGCCCAGAGAAGCTTTAGAGTTGTAGCAGCACCAGACTAAAAGAATAAAGAACTGAAGTCATCTCTGTGTCCCTTGACTGCCCCAGGATCTTAATCTCTGTAGCTACCCCACAGCCCTGAAGTACCAAATCCCTTAACATCATATACCAAACCCATCTTTTGATTCCACTTTTTTTATTAAAATATCTCATGTATATTGCTCACATTAAAATACAGCAGTAGTTTAATTTTAAATATAGCCACAAGTATAGACACTCAAAAAAAAAAAAAAACAAACCACCCAAACCCACATCACTGTAATAAAATAAATAAAACAAATTTGGTTATCAAAGTTTATCAGGGTTAGGTGATAAATGGTTTCAGACACAGTACAAGTCCTAAGACACAGAGCTATCCTACCCCAGGACACGACGTTGTGGGGACACCACGTGCAGCCTATCTACAGTACAGGGACGAGGACAGAGGCACTGGGTCTGTCAGGGTGGTTATAGTCACAAACCACAGCACAGGAAGGTCCTTTACAGCAGCTTTTGGACAATGTCCTAGACTAGCCTGGCATGGCAAGGCATTCCTGGGAAGGAGGATTTAATAGCTGTAATCCTTGGACACAGAGAGAAGGGTATTTTTTATCCAGTTCCCAGCATGAGCAGATGCTTTATCCTGCGAGTTGCAAAGCTGGAGTTGGTCATGAATTTGGTCTTGAATAGATGCTGACAGCTATGCTCTAATGCAACACTGATCTTACAAAGCAGTGCACTGGCCTTCTGCTCCGGATGGTAGTTGGGATTTTGCATCTGGGCAGTTAGGATACAGTTTAAAAACAATCCTAGCACAGAGGGACACAGTGCCTGATAGGCGGGAATCTGGCTCATCTTGCTTTACACAGAGAAAAAATTAGAGCATATTGGCAGTTTGGAATTTTAAAAAAAGGAATTGCTTTAACATAGGCAAAATAATTCAAAGACATTTGCTTCATTTCCCCCCACCTCAAAACAAGTGAGGAACCATCTACAGAAAAAATCTGCACTGCAGGATCGTGGATATTTCAGATTGGGTCTTTAAACTTTACCTATAATGAAAGTGTCCCAGGATGTCTGGAAATAAAAGGATAGCAAAGAAATCTTACTTTCTGATTAACATACTGAAATTCAACAAAAACACATCAGTTCCCATTGTAGAGGCACAATTCATAGAGAGCTGCGTCTAGAACTTCAATGAAAACAAGTAAAAATACTAGTCCAAAAATAAATAAAATGTCATTTACCGGTACTTTATTTTTGCTGGTGTAGTGCAAGGTAAGTAAGGTCAGAGAAGTGCAGGATCACCTTTTGAGTATAAATACTTTCTACATAATTCAGAAGAGCTACAAAATTAGTCTCAAAAAAATAACTTGTGCAACACATCTAAGATAGACAGCATGCTTATTGAATCCCAGTGTCTAAGCTACCTGTTTAAATATGGTTTTTATACAGGTTCTGTCTCACCTGCCTGAGGGAATTCTGAAGCTTGGTCAGAACCAAATTCATTTGCATCTCTCACTGCCTGTAAACAAGTTACCTCTATCAATCCCAGTATCCAGTAGCAGTGCATGCCACAATAGTCATGATATCACTGTATTATTTTATTAGAAGCCACAGCTAGAAGAACACTTCCCAAATTAGCAACTAGATCTGAATTATTCGTGTCTGGCATTGCGTAAACATTTCTCTCAGTTCTTTTTGTTTAATTTCATTTAAAGCTTCTGGTTCCGCAGGGCTCTTCTGGACCTTTGCCACAGCAAAATTAATCCCTTGAGTCAATCCTGCCTGGGTGATGTTGGCAACCTGGACCATGGAGCTGCGGATTTTAGCAAAGGGGGACACAGCTCTGCTGCTGCTGCCGTCAGCAGGAGAAGGAGTCGTGTGGAGTCCTGGCTCGTGGTTCCCAGATACAGATCCCGGGCTTTTGTGGGATTTACTGAAGTCAGGCCCACCAACAGCCAAGAGCTGAGGATTTGGCTCAGAAGACGGAACATCCAGCTTAGATGGCCTGGGAGGAATGTCTCCAACAGCTTCAGCCTTAGGTTGTGCCTTCCTGGCCGCGTTGCTGCTGGCTCGGGTCAGCGTGTGATGGGGCTCGTGAGAACCAGCCTCAGGCTCCAAACCATCGCACACCTTGCTCTGGGCATCCTGCACGAACCTCTGGCAGTACACATCCACGGGCTTAGCCAACTGCAGCTCGGCGCTGTCAGCAGAAGGCATGGCAATGTCCTCGCAGTCGGCCTGGCAGCCCTGGCCCTCGGGCGGCACGGGAACGCTGATGCTCATGTCCGTGCTGCTGACGGACTGCGAGCGGCTGCCCAGCCGGGGCGCCGAGGCGATGATGCCACAGCTGGGCAGCACGTAGTCTGTGGGGCCGATGTTCTCCAGGGAATCCGTCAGTTGGTTGTCCTCATCCGATTTGGAGTTAGTCAGGAAGTCATCGGAGTGGAAAGAGTCGTTATCTGAGCCTTCTGTGTCAGATTCACTCGGGGCTTTAGAATCTACCCCTGGATTCTCCAGAGTTTCAAGGCTGCTGTCTGATTTCCAAAGATTCACTTTCAAATTTGGCTTTAAAAAATTGACTTTCACTTCGGTTTTGGCAAAGTTGCCCAACTTCCGAAGGTTGCTCATGTTTACGTTGGATTTGGTTTGTTTCACCTTTTGATTGAGAGAGGAGAACTTGCTCAGTAAATAATTCTTGCCTTGGGCCAAGGATCCTCTGTTCTGAGACCGAATGCCAATGATGTCTTCATGAGGTTTGCTGCTCCTCCTGGAAAAGAAAAAAGATCTTCAATGCACAGTCAAAGAAGTCTTTTTTATAAGCACCAAGCACTCACTGTCTTCCAGTCTATTTCCATAACAGAGATGGACATTGTAGCAACTGAGTTACCCTTTTCTTACATGAATAATAAATTTAATCCTTTCCTTACATAATGATATTGTACCCATACAAGCCAATCAAGCTCAAGCCAACAAAAACAAAGGAGGGTTGATACAGAACAGCAGCCAAACACGGGGAACAGGCAGTTTCTGCAGGCAATTTAGTTTTAGATGAGAAAGGATTTGAATTCTCCATTTTTGTAACTCTGACTTTGGGTATACTGAAGTCACTAGCCAGATTTAGCTAATATTCAGTCTGCAACACCTGTGAAAAAGAACTTTTTGCTACACTTTCTACTCAGCTGGGAAAAGCAGCTGAGTTGAGAGCAAAAGTGGGATACAGAAGGTTAACATCATTTAGGTACTCACCTCTCCAGCTTCTTCTCAACAATGGGCACATCCATTCCCATTGCTTGCTTTGTGATTCTCAGCATTTCTGCAATGCACTGAAGAGTGTCTGAAATCCAAGCAGCAGCCTGTCAGACCCCTAAAAACACCCTTAAAAGCCCATATTCCACAATGTAAAACAGAAACCGGTCTAATTTTATCATAATTAAGTTTGTTTGGTTTTATTGGGTTTTTGTCTTTCACCCCACAGAACAGTTGTACCTTACAAGTTGCAATTCTGATTTAAAGCTTACAAAACAAGCCTAAAGAATAAACTCTCCTTCAGCCCTAAATACTCAGCATTAAGTGAATCACTGCCACACTGCTTCATTTGCAGAAGGAAGAGAAGCAATTTTATTTATTCTAACCCTTGTTAACAAAACTCAGTGCTCCAGGTATGAAGTGATATTTTTTCCCTTGCTAGTGTTCATTTAATCTAGTTAAACAACAAGCAAGAACATTTCCAGACATTGATTTCACTCTAAAAATCAATTTCTTTACCTCTTTAGGAGCTAATTTTAACTTCATTTTGTAAGTTTTTGGAGCAGTAAAGACCTGGACAGGGAAATTACTCTAGTTCTGGAGAGAAGTGTTGCTTTAAAGCTGTATCTGAAACTTATTTTTCTTTTTATTTAAACAGCAATATCTGAGTGGTTTTTTTAAATTGTTTTCCCAGTTCACACACAACTGGATTATATCAGAATAACTTCTGAAGAAGGATAAATATCAAGAGCAATGGAATAAGTGTTTTTTAGACAAACACTGATACACTGAATATACTTTTACGTGGGAAACAAACCTTTTCCGTCTTCTTCAGGGCTGCGAGCCACAGCTCTGAGGGTGTGAAAATATCCACTCATTTCTTTGTATTTGTAATGCAGCCTCATGCAAGAGAACTTGGGTTTGCCAAAGAGAGTAGGCTCAGGCCCTGAGAGAGAAACCAGGAGATGAGAAATCTTTAACCAAACACTGAAAGAGATATTGCAGAGACTGTACCTAAAAGTATATAAGCACTGACAGTCTTTTTCAGTTTAAAAGGCTTTGTGTTTTCATTAGAGCGGGATAGACACTTTGAGTGAAAGATTTTCACACTAACTAAACAATCAATAACTTACAAAAAGCAATTAGACACTCTGTATGTCTCTTACAATCCAGCCTGATTGTTTATTACAGATCACCCTTTCAAATAGAAGGGGAAAAAAGTTTTAGACTTTCTACGTTCTGTGGGGTTTTTAGGGAACGCTCCTGCAAGGATTAAAGGGAAAGCTAATATATTTTTACCAAGAAGATGTAATTTGAGTTTCAAGATTTAGACAAGTACTTCAACTCTTCAGGGCACTGCATCATTTACAGCATTAAATGAGGTGTAGATGGTAAATGTTTCAACTCTGTTCTATACATCAGGACGTATTACAAATCTCCATCATATGCCAGTGAGGGAGACCTTTCCCCTGAGCTCTTAGAAACTGCGCAGACACAGTGGAAGTTACAGTCAGGAGATGATGAAATCACTGTGTATTGTGTAATGCAGGATTAAACTCCATCAGGGGGCCACACACTCCCTTCTCTCCTACTGCATCACCTTTTTCATGATTCAAAGGCATCACATCTTTAATGCTTCCAGCAGAAAATGCTGGATTTAGCCTGCAGATGTTACATTCTATAGCAAACAAGTTAAAGCAGCATAACAAGGTGATTTTATATAATAGCATTTTTACTATCAGACCTGGAGAAAAAAGTTTTCCAAAGCTATGAAACAAACCTAAAGCACAATTCCGAGGCAGATGCTGCATTTAGATCAAAGGAAGAGAACTCTGAATGCACAAACTCACAACTCATTACAGAAGCTGATTGAATTGTTACTGCCATTTGATAAATACTGAAATCTGTTTGGATGACTCTGTGGTTCTTTTAAGAGTTTGAAAGTGGGGAAAACTTTAGAACCCTTCCAGTGATGAAAGCTTCCATTCCCAGCAGTACGAAGAGCCTGGCATCAGTTTTCAGCCAGAAGGGCCATTTCTAGGTGGGCTGCCCAGGCTGTGTGCCACACGTCAAGGACTGCTGCTTCAATTCATTTCTAGGATGCTTTGATAAGTGCTCAAGCCATTGTTAAGAGCATTCAAAAAAAGACAGAGTGAGTGTTTTCTTACCTATTTCTATTTTTTCCAGAGCTTCAAGACTTAACCTTTGGTACTGATTCACTTTGTCGATTTCATCATCGTAACTAGAAAAAAGAAATAGGATTTACTGCTTGCTGCTAATCTAAAACAAAGCTACTAACACAAACTACACATAGTAAGGGAAAGTGGTAACTTACTAGGCCACATAGTAGGCAGAATTTGAAAGTAAAAGCAGCACATCCACATCCTTATGAGTGGCATCAATGAGACTGAAGGGAAGAAAAATAAATACAGGGTATAAAGTTTTATTTGAGAGCTGTAACCCATGCCCAGTGCATTTTGGGGACACTTTTACAGCTGAACAAAAGTTCCAAGAAGTTTCAATCACGATGTGTTATCAAATGGTTCCATGCAAGCAACAGCCTCTATCAAACCTGAAGTTACCTAATGGCTCAAATACGTCAGCAGAAGGTCCAAAAATAAACAGAAAGCCCACAAGCTATTAAAAATGCTACCAGAGAAACGGAAAAATACCTCAGACTCAGTGAGGGTGATGAGTCTGTGCCCTGAATAGCTGTCAGAACAACCTGCTCTGCTATTTTTAGGTGCTGAAGTTTAACCTGCAGGAGATCCTAACCACTATTTTTCTCTTACAAGTGAACTCTGAACTTGATAAGGAGTGAAGTTCAGAGTTTATGCCCACTGCTTTCCATGAAGAGAAAGCCAGACTTTCCTAGTGCTGACTCATTCCCCAAGGATTTAATCTGATCAGTCAAGTTACACTCTCCCTATAAAGCAATAAGGAACTCCAGCTCCTCAAACAGTCCCTTTTAACTTCCCTGGGTTCTCTTCATGGTACCTGCTACATTTTGGCAATATTAACCAAATGCATCCATTTCCAAATGATGTCTCAAAGGTAATTCCAGCATGAACCATTTTTATGGCACTTTAGGAAAAGCACATGTTTAAAGGACCTTTCCTTTTACAACTGTGAGCATTCAAACCCTTCAAGGATTCTTGTCCTTGCCCACTTTTTTTCTGTTCACACATCAGCTACCAAAATTAACATCAGGTGTAATTAATAGACGTGTCAAAGTAGCAGCTGATGAGTTTTAACTTTGTTCAACAAACCTTGGATCACAGTCAATAAGTGCCCAACCTCCATGGAATTTTTCATCATCTGGTAAGAGCAGTTTCATGTAGCTCTGCAGAAGTTGGCTGATCAGTTCCTGGTGGCTCCTAAGGCTCTCCTTGTGCAGGGCTTCGTGCTCCTTCTCTCTTGTAAATATGGAGTACAGGTCCTCTGTCACAGGGATACCCTGCATCAAATCTAAATAAACCACAGAAAACATCAAACAAGGAAACAGTTAAAAGTGATACATGCAATGGTTTGTAAATTCCTTCCAAACATTGCATTTTAATGATGCTTTTGATAGTCATTCTAAATATAATGTTGCCTGAAACTGCAAACTCAGAAGGTATAACCCTACTTCCAGTGAAAAACAAGAGCTACCTCATAATTTTAAGAGATACTTGCTACATAAATTTAATTTTGTCCAAGAATTGCTACAAGACATTTAATGCTAAAAAAGTTGAGGCAAAGCCTCCAATGAGTCACAGTGCATGCAATCCCTCTAAACTGAGTGTTGCTTAAATTCCAAAATAAGACTGTTCCTTATAGTGTCCATTACAGAGATACGAACATTGTACACACCCAAGGTGCCTTTAAGCAGCAGGAAAAAAAAATCCAGCCAGAAACAGAAAGTCAAGATTCAATAATCTTTTCTAAATAGCATAGTTCAGCTTGGTTGAAACTGTGCCCTTACCTATGACTGCTTGCCTGTAAGCATCCCTGAACCGATTCAAGTAGTATCTGTTGGCAGAGTTCACGCCGTCCTTCATCACCCCTGCCAGCTTCCTCTCGCCTGTCCTCGTGAAGTCACCCTGTCACACAGGACATGCAGATCATGCACACAGCAAACCTGGGAGCAGCAGGCTCAGCTCAAAGGATCTGGCACTCCAAAACTCAGAACTGAATAGATGGCAACGCAGGAATTGTCTTCAAGTAACTACTTCATATAGAAGTTGAAAATACTGATTTTTCAAAGAGCATCTTCTGGCATTGTTTGACTCTGCACAGAATCCTATGTTTTTGACAGACTTACAATTTCAGTATGAAGTTCCAAGAGAAAATAAATCTGGACATATAAGCCAGCTAACACTGAAGCAGGACTTTCAAGACATCAGTCACTGTGATGCTTCAATACCTCCAAAAAAATCCCTTTATTTTTTTGCCTTTTACATTAAAGGACACTCCTGGAACAATAGAAAAGACTGAAGCTTACTGAAAAATGATTTTCATCTTCTCTACTTTTGCTACCAAAACAAGACAAGCATAACGTACTGAGGGAAAGCAGCACATATCCTCACAACCTCAGAAACAAAAGAAAGTTTCTAGGCCACAGAAGGCTTAGAATTTGAATAAAAAGCTGTTTTGGTAGTTACACTTCATTAGAGGATTCTATTTTCAGAGACACTCTGAACACTGGCACACAGCAGCTCTAAAAGCCACATCAACTCCTATGAAGAACATTTCAAGTGTGTTTCACTTTCAAATTAAAATACCACAATTAAAATGAATGTCATCTGAAGCTCAATAGCAAGTAGAGACATCTTCAAGCAGAAGACCTGAAAATTTAGATCTACAGATTGAAGTCTGTGCTTCAGGTTTAAAGTTAAATACAGTCAATGAAAACAAGCATGTCAGGCTGGGTTTAGTTTTGGTCTTGGTTTGGGTTTTTTTTTTTTTAATATTAGTGCAATCAACTAATCAAAGCTCAGTAGAGATACCTATAGAGAGATCTAAGTGTTAAGGTTTTTTTCACCATAATGATTTTTCTTATGCCTAATACAAAGAATACTGAAATTTGTTCCACCAGTTACACGCAGCAAGTACCTCAAATTCTATGACTTTTCAAAGCTGCAGAAGTACAGAGCAAGGAGTTTCATGATTGATCTTGGTACACAGAATGCATTACATCTAATTAAGGTGAATAATTAATATCACCCTGCTACCTACATAGCCCAATCTTCAGACCTTCAGGGTATTTTTAAAGTACTGTAATTGCTTAGAAGTACTACAACCATGCTAAAATTTGGATGAACATAATATTTAATATATCCCTCTGCTTTGTACCCAGACCTCAAGGGAACAGAATGCAGTGCAGGGAGCACTCAGCTCTTCTCCGATCCCCTCCAAGCACAACACAAAATATTCTTCCATGGCAAAACCTCATCTCTCCAAAACAAAACCATGCAGAATATTTGCTGAACCTTTCCATATCCCAGGGTTTTCCAGTGCATGTCAGCCCTGCAATACAGCACATTCCCCACCTTCAGGGCTGCCGTGCCCGCGTACTGCCGGCTTATGGCATCGCCGTTGTTGGCCCACATGATCTGGTAGATCCTGTTGCATTTCACTGGCAGAGGCTGCTCTGGTGGCATCACACCCAGTTTTTTGAGCTGGAATTTGATATATGCGTTAATTCAACACCCAAGGTAAAAGTCATTCTCAATATCAGAGCCTGGTAAAGAAAATGGAGATGCTTGCCAAGTGTTTAATTGTTGGATTTTGTATGATTGGAAAAAGACAGCCATTGTGTTAATTTGTCAGATTGAAATAATGAATTGGTGACTTATTGCTAAACATAATGTCACTGCAGGCAGCAGGAACATTAATTATGGATGTTAAGTCAATCATAAAAAAATTAGCTGAAGGAAAACAAGTTATGTAGACTGTCAAGACAGAGGAAATCTTTTAATTGAGAATCATCAAGAAAAAAAATCACAGAAATTTAAAATAAACAAGTTAATATTGCAAAGGCATTCATGACCTCAAGGGCTTGAAAACAAAGAAAAATAACTTCTTATGTTGGTTTACTATTAGTGCTTGCACATTTTGGACAGTTACTGTCTGACATTGATACTAAAGTAAGATCTCTCTCTCTCAGACCAACCAGACCTTCAGTTTTCCCCAGATAAGCCTCAGGTACAATCCCAACATTAGGCTTTGTACACACTGAGCTGGTAGAGCTGCACATACATAACTGCAATGCAGTCACTAAATGACAAGGATAACTTGGAATAAATCACCGGCAAACTTCAATTTACACCAAAACCAAATGGTCAAGCATTCTTTGCAAGTCAGCTAAAAATTAACACGAAGCTGCTCATTAACTTTGAAAGCCCCATCAGGTTTGCAGATGAGAGAAAGCAGGTCCTGTGCTGCCAAGGAAGAGAAGTGTAAGGTTCATGTAACTCTCAGTCCTCCACTCCAGGTCATTCACCCTCCAGTGCTCAGGGCATTTCTCAGCCAGGAATTGCCTCCCAAGCACTTCAGCTGCCATATGAGAATGATGCAGCACATCACAAGCCAATACTTCAGCAATGATTACTGAAGCCTCTTCACAACAATCTGTAAGCACTCTTGATTTTGAAAGAATTGCCTTTGAACTCAAGAGTTCCCCTGGATAGAAATCCTATTCTAAAATAATGACTGTGGGATTGCTGGGCCCTCCCCTTGTCCTCAATACTCCTTCTATGCCAGGAGATCACAACAGCAGATGACAAAGGGGAACTGCCAGATACAATGGTCAGAGCCATTCATTTTTCACCCTAATGAAGGACCCACTTCATCCTTTCTCCTTCACTTTAAACATATCCAGATTGCTCATTTTGGGCTGGCACTGAGGCTTTGAAGTTTGAGTTTCAGGATATTAAGCCTGCACTAGGTCTGTAGCAGTACTATGTCAGTGAAGTCTTCACCACTGAGCTTCCAAAGAAAAAGCAAGTGAGGGCCAGAGCAAAGAGGAAAACTAAAGGAAAGTACTCTCAGTCTGCTTGGAAATCCCTTCCCTGTACAGGGGAACTCCACAGCACCATAGTCAGAGCCATCAGGGCAACTTACATCATTCGTTAATTATTCCTCTACACACAGAAGGGATAACTAATCTCCCTACTTGCTGCATCACAGTATTTCACTTCAAAGCACCTAAAACAGCATCCAACTTCTGGTTAGATTTCAGTCCTTTGACATCTCATTTCAGGGATAGACTTGGAGGGGCGGTGTTTTGTTTTTAAACTCTCTATTCCTACATAACTTAAACTGAAATTACTAAACCCAAACAAGACAATCCTCTCCAAGATGTGGACAGTCAGTCCTTTCTGAAGGACGACAGAAGGAGGCATCACTGATCTATAATGATTTCAAGTTTTCCTTTTGTATATATTATTCCTCTCAGCTTCATGGCTCTTCACGTATCTTACAGATTCCTTTCAGCAGAGGTTAATTTAGCATTTTTCAAGCACACAGCTTTCTCTGTGAACAACAATTAAGTTCTGAGGCACTCAGCACTTGGCACAGCCCCTCAGCATGTACCTGCTGCTCCATGACCACCCTGGCAATGGCAGCCTGCACAACGTTGGTCCGGTCCAGGCAGTCCATGCAGTTCACCCGGAAAATTCCTTCCTGCTTACAGATCACCCCAGCTTGGTCAACCCTTTGGACAGGAAGAGAACAAAAGCACAGTGAGACACTTAAAATCCAGTGTAATTCATCAGCTTCTGTAAACAGCAGAACACTTTACACATGGACCACCCCACCCCACTCTGAATTAACTCCTCTTGCGCCAATTTATCCTCTTCTTTAATCTAGGCTGGCTATCACACAAATCCTACTGGGGCCACAGACTTGAGATGCAATCAGATGCTGAATTCAACTCATGCATAAATAGGACAAGCTTTCAAGAGAAAAGGTTTTAATTTCAAGAGCAGAGAAGCCAATAACAATGACAGCAACACAGATCAATATAGGGAGAATGCCTGAGGCTGCAGCCACACTTTTTACCCCAATGCATGAACTTTAATCAGTTCAAACCAAAGGTCAAACATGCCTGCTTGGTGTTAACAGTAAGGCTGCCATTGTAGGGTTTGTGGGTCAAATACAAAGTGTTTCACATTAAATGTGAGTGACACTAGAAGTGTTAAATGCAGCAAATCTTGGGCAGGAAACAGCACCTGAGAATTTTTGCTGTTACATGGGTAGAACACCAACACTTCAGAACACAAAATCTCTGACACACAAGCTGGACAGCAAAAGAGAAATACAAAACATACTGGCTAAGAGAAAATTAAGGCCTCTGAATATCTGCTCTTTGCTGGGGTTTTCCTTTACAAATGTTTCCTACTAGTCTAAAAACAGTGAAGTACCTACCAGCACCACTTCATGTCAAGAATAATGTCATGAATGGCATCAGTCAGTGTTTGAACATTTTCAAACTTCATTCCTCGGCTAAAAGACAGAATTTCACAAAAGTTAGTTTGAACTAGAGCAGTGACTTTACTTAAGAACTTCATCTTGTTTGTAATGTTAGCAAATATAGCATTTTGGCTAAATGAGAGACAAGCATTCTCTCCTGCAACGAGCTTTAAACAGGAGCCAATATTCAGAACTATTTTACAGTACAGTTCAACGTCCAAATCCAAGGCAAGAGGTTAAAAGATCACAAAATTCCCAAGGATTTGCATTTGTTAATGCTGCTTCCATAAGGAAGAGTAAGCGTGAAGCTATTCAGGCATGTGCAACATTCTGTTCTGATTTTAGTCTCAAGAAAAGTAATTACTGTAGATTTGGAACTGGGATGGTGAGTCCTGCTTTGCCAATCATTGTACAGAAAAAAACACCTAAGGCACATCACCTCCTCCTTCCCATACCCTATCAGGTTATTTTTCAGGATTGTTCTCAATTCACTCCTGCTCACAATGCAAAAAGAAACAGTCCCAGTTCAGTACAGCTGTTCATAGCAGAAAAGTGAACCAAGGAAAATGGAAATTCCTCTAAACAAAAGATTAACTACCAAATAATCCAGGGTGCCAACAGTCCTACAGAACTCTCAAAGGCCATTACTATTCTGAGAGGGGTTTCCCTTCCCACCACCCCTCTGACAATATCTACTAATGCCATATTTAGTCAGTCAGTAATGATCTCCCAGGCCAGCTGCAATCCCTAGATTAAGTTTGGAAATGAAGATTAAACCAGTTTAGAGCCTGTATTGAGTCAGACAGAAATGCAGCCTGCTCGAGGGGAGCAGGAGAAATACATGCCTGTGACAGATGACACACTTGGGCACGTGAGCATCGGAGGGGAGCCACGAAAACACCAACTACTCACACTGGATTAAGATAAAATCCTGTGTATTTTATATTGAAATAACAGCAGCAGGGTCCTGAAAGAACCCATCATGTTTTTATAGAAACAAACAGAAGTAGAGAATAATTAAAAGCAAAATGCTACAATAGCATGAAAAAGCAGGTCAGCCATAGCTTTACATTCATGGCATGTTTAAGGAAACTCTTCAAATGTGTGACAATTAAGCTTTGCCTGATAAGTAACTGCATATTTAACAGGTCAGGGACACAAGATAACCAGCAGTGCTTGGCGACCCAAACTTAAAGTTTGATAGTGCTTTAGTTTAAATAATGTATTCCTGTTTAAAAGAAAAGTGTTTCATGCAGAAGGAGAAATTACAATGAGTTTTCTCCTCCCTCATACTTGCCTTTCATGCTAATAAAAAAGATGCAAAGTGACATTTTTAAAAGGTTTCTTACCAGTGCTCATGGAAGTCAAATGAAACGTAAGTCAGATTTGCATTGTTGTAGAGAAGAACTTGTTTAAGGTAAGCATCTCCAATAATCTTCTCTCGGCCTGTCTGATCCACCAAGTTAATAATAACCTGTCCAAAAGTTTAATAATTTAACACTCATCTGCCACACAACTTGCTCAGACACACACAATGCAACAACAAACAGCTCAGGAGTTAAAGATTTGTAGCAATCTTGGTGAAGTTACAATCTTTGCTAGATTGTACCTAAGACAAATAAGCTCCAATAGTTCCCTACAGAAATTTTAATACAGGGAAGCTCTGAATGCACAGGACAGCTCTGAATACACAAAAATACGATTTACACATTTCCATAAGTTATTCCTGGGTTTTACTGGCTACTAACAGGGATATTTGAAAAACCTAAAGTAAAATTCTATTTATGCATCAACCTTCCAATTGTCAACAAGCTTCTAGAACAACCCACGACAGACAACCAAGAAAAACAAAAACAATAACCTTTATCCCCTGCATTTTGATGAGATTACTATTCTGTCATGTAGCACTCACCTGCTTTTTGTAATTTTTCAGCTGTTCTTCAAAGTGTGCACGAAAACAGGACACGGTTTCATTTTCACCTACAAGGCAGAGCAGTGTTAGACAGAAACAGCCTGTTCAGCAGTAAGTCCTCTTTGATGTATTAAATCATGCCCAAATTTGTACTCTAAAACAACTAAGATAGCTTAGCTTAAAGATAATAACACATAGTACAAAATTACTTTTAAAGGTCTTTGATTAATCTGCTCAGCTTCAACATTGCTGTTAGACTCCAGTGCACAGCAAAAACATTCTTGAATTTTGCTGTGTTTTGATTTTTGTGCAGAGGAAATGGAACAAAAATTTAACTTTTAATAAACCTGCTTAATCTTTCTACATATGCACCACACACCCACATGAACACCTCTTCCAAAAGAAGAGTTCCAAGGGACCCCTGATTTTTAGGTTTTCCACCCAAATACTTACTCTTGTCCAGCCGGGGCCGTGGGTTATATCTGTATCCAACTTGGCTCCAGAAAACAGGCACAGAGCCTCGTGTTTGGATATAGGAGAGCGTGTGATTATGGACATGGATCAGTTGCTCTGTCTCAACATAATTTGCCACATTTCCATTCTTATCAACACCTCTCCGCTTGTACCGCATTCCTAGGGGGAATGAGAACGGCCAAGTCATCCTTAAGTATTTGTCTTAAACATTAACAATTTATGTTGCTGTTTTTGACAATGCTAACACAAGACAACAGTTCTGGCCAAAATCCATGATCCATGGTAGAAGTCACTCCTATCCTAGTTTATCCCCCAAAGGTTATTTTGACTATATGGATAAAGTTTATTTACTGATTCACCATGAGCAGCACAAAGCAAGCTGACAGGGCAAGATAGTTTAAAGTCACAAATACCTCTGGTCCACCTTAAAGAATACATAAACTCTTGTTCTGTCACAATCAGCAGAAAGTTTTACTTTAGTACTCAGTATTTTCCATGAACCTAAAGGCCACTTTTACTGACAGATGCTCCATTTCTCACACTGATCCCACTAGAACCCCAAAAAGATTTGCATGTTTCACAAAACAGGCTTCCCCTCCTTGTTTTAACCTGTGTAACAAATTCTGCACATTAAGAAGAGATAATGCCCCTCTGACTACAGTTTTATTTCTACCCAGCTCTGAACTGCTCATTAAACAGAGAAGTGTTTGCATATCCTTGACTCAAAGGAGAGTACATCATTATTTCAGGAAGGATGCAGGTGGTAGCAAAGCACAGGGACGGAATAAGAGAGTTGGAAAAATATTCAAGGTCATGGAAATTCAGTTCCACGTCCTGAAGTAGCACTGAACCAAACTTTTGATCTGAACTTTGATGGCACAGAAGAGAAAATGTTAGAAGTAGGGAAAGGAAAGAAATGTATATATATATATATGTATGTCCTATAATAGGGACATTTATAGAGAAATTGTCAAAGCAGCATTACAGCCTTTAATCAGACAGGGAGAAAATTCCACACAATTTATGCTCTGGACTAGCAATCAGACAAGCAAAGTGACATTAACACTAAGAAGGAATCAATAAGAAATTTTCCCTCTGCAATTTGGTTGCTGTATCTGCGTAACAATTTATTCTTAAAAAGGCAGACTGCAAACTAGAAACTACTCTCAAACCCTCAAGTATTTACTCCAAGTTGTTCTGACAAACCATTTTCCTTGGAACTGAATTAAATGCATCGAAGTGAGCTGTGGTACAAAGGTACAGTCCTATATCAGAGTAAGCCCACCAGGTCTTTTTCTTGTTTTGTTGACATGTTAAAAACCTGACTGTGTAAGAAAGGACTTGGAGACACTGGAGAGTGTCTTCATAAAAATCAGGCTGAAAAGGCCTGGAGTTGAACAGGACCTATTAAGCTGTAAAGTGCTTCAATCTTTTTTTCTGAGATCCTAAGGGCAAGGAATAATTTCTGTTTGCCTTGCTACACTAAGTCAAATAAGGTACAAGACCAAAGCATGGCTCTTATTTCACCCTAGCCCCTAATAAACATCTCCGGGGACACAGGCGTGTTCACACATGGCTTTTCAAGTCTCTTCAGCTGCTGTCAAAACCCTCAAAGGAAGACCTTTGAAAATTTAACTCCCACCCAAGCCTGCTGAAATGTATCAGGACAGATATATTTCATGCACACACATGGCTTTTCAAGTCTCTTCAGCTGCTGTCAAAACCCTCAAAGGAAGACCTTTGAAAATTTAACTCCCACCCCAGCCTGCTGAAATATATCAGGACAGAGTTGTAAGCAAGGTCCTAATCAAGGGGATCTCTGCAAAAATGGAATTTCACCTCAGGACTGTGAGCTGCAAGGATGCACTCAGCACTCTGGAGCAGACCAGCGAAGCTCTGAGCAGCCTCCCCAATAACAGCTGTGCAGTGCTGGGGCACTGCAGCCACTCCTGTCCCTCCCAGCAGCGAAGGCTGGGGCTGACCATCTGCTCAGCAACTCAGCACTCTCCAGTTTCGCTATCTGCATCCCTCCCCAGCGCTCAGAACAACTCCAGCACCCTGAACTGTGTTTGCGCACCAGCTCTGTGCCGGCTCCGGCGGGAGATGAGTGCCACCAGGAATGTTGGATGAACGTCATCTACACAAGATGATTCCTGAGGAGGAGTTTCAGGGCTGCTTTTATCATCATCAGAAGATTCACTGTAGTTTACCACGAGTTCTTCAATTTGCACAAATCCTTGAATGATGGGTATAATCCAGAAGTCCACTTCAGCATTCTGAAGGTTACAAAAAACATTTACTTTCCTGTCAGTCCAAAGTTACCTACAATTACTTCTGCAATTTCTCATGTTTATATATGCTTGCTTCACATGCTTTTCCTGTTTTAATTTTTACCATATCCTGATTTCTGTAAGAGGTGCCAGCACATTTCCTCCATCAGTCTTGGGGCTTTTAAACCAGAAGGAAGAAAGAAAGCAACTTTTTTACCTAGTTTCTGCTTAAAGGCAGTTTTAAAAACTCTGTGCGGACCTATACTGTATCACATTTCTACAGGAGGGTAGATGTTAACCAGTTTTCAGCAAAACAAACCAGCAGAAAGCTTCTTATGGGCTAACCTAGTCCCCAAGACAACTGGTTCGGGGCTCTGCACCATAAAACATCAACTTCTTAGACTCCAGATCCCAATTCCCCACTAATTCAAGGTCATCCATTTATATATCTTATAATATGAAAAATACAACTAATTAAACTCATTATACACAACTCTTCACAGAGGGCATAGGTTGACCCTGCTGCGATTCCATAGCCATTTGATTATGTATAATTATTAATGAAACAGATGCAGGGCATAAGGTAAGACATCTGCTGTCATCTTCAAAGAAAATAAGACTTAGCCTAAACTGGCATATAGTAGTTAGTAACTCAGTCCTTGATCTACAAGGTTAACTTAAAATGAAGGAAGATCACTCACAGAGAAGGGGTGGTGGTTCTCTGTTTCTTTATGTGCTCATTAGCCAGGGAAGTGTTTTATTTACTCTGAATAGCTGTACAGAAGAACTTGTTCTACACTGTTTTTACATTGATCAGCTGCTCCGTTCAAGGAGAAAAAACATTATTCTCCACTACGGAGGACCAAAATCTTATCTCAAGGAAACTTCGGAATTTCTTTTCTGGCTCCTCTTCATTATTTAAGTTGAGCTCTGATCAGGGAAAATCCATTTCACATAAGAATATAACTCAAATTTACCCTCAGAAATCAGCACAAACATATCGCACCAAGTTATTCTGCATTGCTTTATCGTAATAAATGTTTAAATTCAGCTGAAGTTCACTCCTTAGTAATGATCACAGGCTGGCTGGGGGAAGAAGGCAGTGCCAGCTGCCCAGCCACAGAAGGCACAGCCCTGATCCTGACCTGTCTGCCAAGCACGTTTTTAATCAAACATTTCAACTAAAACTAAAGAATGGCTCATAATACATATTAGAAATAAGACTCACATCGATAGTGATGAGATCTTCAATCATGTGCTTGTTCCAAAAGAATCTGTCATCCACCTGTTCAGAACACAAAAGGGCAGGTTTGGCAATATTACAAGTTAGGTTTGGCAATATCTGTGGGAAGGAGACCAACGTTCATCAGTTTATTCACCACAACTGTACAGACAAGTGAGTGCTTTTAACAAAATAGCTCAAGTCATGCTGCTGGAGACTTCTGTTTCCCTGCACCTGAGCTGGTGACAGGACAAGTTCAGCTTGTGACCAGCCAGGTTTGGACCATGACCAGCACTGAACAGCTCACCTCCCACGTGGAAGAAACAAATAAAAACAACTCACTTTTCGCCACAGGGGTAAGTTGGTTTTCTCACACACACTCTGCCTCTGCACAGAATTTGTCAGGTCATAGCTCAGGCTGTAGTAAAAGGAGTCTGAATCCATGAACATTTTGAACAACTCCTCCAATAATCTCTTCTCCAGCCTCTCTTTCTCTTTGCTTTCTCTAATCTGAAAGAAAAAAATTGCTCTCATGTCTCCCTCTGCGAGTGAAAAAGACTCCAGGCATATTTTCCATTTCTAACCTTGGAGGACAAACACTTTCCCAGTGATGAGCAGGACCTTAAAATTCCTAACACAGATAAACACAAGAGACAGAAGCCTCAGAAAGACAATTTTAATTTTAATAACTATTGTTTTGACTTCCTAATCCAAGCCATGATGATGTTAAAAACATTTTGTTCAGATTGTATGGTGTTCTCTGAGGAACCAGGCACCAAATTTTGTGTGAAATTCTGTATTATAAGAGATACTTATGCAAAGCAGTTTCTAGAAGTTTAGAACCTCACTAGGAGCTAATCCTGGTAAAAAAGAACTCTATTAGCAATTCTGCCAATATTGTGTAATTACAGAATGAAAAATCCCAGAAGAGCCACAGCTAAATAATCAAAAAAATTAAACTGGGCACCAGGGCAGTAGTTCCACATTCTGCAGTTTTTCACTGCATTTTTTTAAAGGTCTTAATATTCCATTTGATCATCCATCACAACCTTGAAATTACAAACTAAACATTTGGGAAAAAAAACCAAGAAAACAGTAGAAAACTTTACCTTCTTTTTATTTGGAGCAGACACATTAGATTTAATTTGAGTAAGAGTCTTCAGCAGAAATTTTGTGTCATCTGGGGACTGTGTTATCTTCTCTGGCTTGTTTATCCCAAAATGGTGCTTTTTACAAAGCTAAAATAATGACATTGAATTAAAGCCAACATTTAAAAGTTCAAAGAAAACTTAGAAGTATATAAAAGCAAGATTTTTATGCCCACAAACTATGGGGAGACACTGAAATAGAGGGGGAACATGCAGGTTTCCATCTATAGCTTAATTCTCACTCTTTTTTATAAAACACGTTTTCTCCTGTGATTGTGAGAATCTCTGCCTCAATTTGACATGACTTGAGTACCCAGACCCACCTCAACTTCCCACCCAAATCAAATTAGCACTGCTCACTTGGATTTTTGTTCCTTTATCCATTCTTTTTTGGGGACAAAAAATTGCAAAATTTGAAGTAAGGATTTCCCTTCAAGCTAGGTCATAGACTTAAGATTCCAAAATTATGTGGAAGTAAGAGAATCCATTAAAAAAATATACTTTCTCCTGGTTCAGTACATCTTATTCTTTTGTGGTATTCTCAGTGATCTTTATGAAACTTAGGTATTATTTTGTTGCAATTTCCCTCCCTAGCAGAACTTGTGGTTTCTGTTTAAAAATACTTTTAATCAAAATAACAGTATTTTAAAAAGCACAAAATGTTCAAGATGTCTGCTTACACCAGGAAAAAGACGTAAGAGGCATTTAACTTTTATTTCACTGAAGCAGGAGGGGAAAAGTCAGGATTTATTGAGGACAGCCATACCTCCAATTCCAGATCCTGAGGCTCTGTCTCAGAAAGTGGAATTACCGCAATCTTTGTAATTTTGCAAACCTCATGATCTCCTGGAAGTTTGCCAATCAATGCTTTCTGACGAATTAAAAGGAGCCACCATGGTAAATCTGAGGAAAAAGAAGATCAGTAGATGCTTTTATTTGTCTTGTCAGGCATTTATTTTGATTAGTTTGCCAGAAACTTCTCCCCAGTGCAAAACCCCTGCCAGGAACCATTTGAGTAGAAGAATCCAGTGAATGAGGATTTACTATTGTTATGTTTTGTTATTATGCATTGCAATAAAATAAAATAAAATTAAGAAAAAAAAAACTTAAAAGTATTTCAGTCTCTAACATAATAAGGAGATTAACTATTTCACAGACCTATATGAAAGGTACCCCTGCTTCACCTACAGCAATTAGAAATCCTAGGATGATGCACATTCCCACTAATGGCAGCAGGATTTGAGAACAGCCGGAGCTCAGACAGCAAGCGAAGGATTTCCCTTTGTGCCTTCTGTCATGGATCAAAAAGCAAACGAGACAGACACAGGTAAACGTCTCATTACACGATTCACGAGTGAGGAAATCTGGTGAGCAAACATGGACTGCACCATAAAGCAATTTCCATGTGTTTAAAGGCTCATGACATCGTTCCTGAAGTGCATAAAGTGGTGGAGAAACTAATAAGAATTAATGAAGATATTGGTGACAGGTGCATTCCACGCACACATCCAGCCTACAGCACTTGCAGTTACGGCATCCACTCTTTAATGAGACACAGAAACAAAGCAAACATTCCCACGGACTGCTGAAGAGTGCCTGGACATTCCTAGATTTCAGTCCCTTGGTTAAAGCAGTTGTATGCTGGCCTTTTAGCAGTCAAAAGCAAAAGTTTTGTTAGGGGAGGTGGAAGAGGCACAGAAATCTTAGAGACAAACAAACACACTCACTGCTTCTCCAAGCTGAGAAGCAGCCAACTGAGTTCAACTGAAAAGGTGATATAAAGACATAAAAAGCCTGCTGTGGTAGATTTAAATATGCTCCCACACTAGTGATGGCAGATTGTGTAATGTATTATGCCTCTGAATACGACATACAGCCTTTGAAAAGCCTATTTAGCAGCTTTACAGCAAATACAAAGTCTGTTCTCCTTGCTCAGTAAATTCTAAACAGTATTTTATCCTCTGAGTGCTTAAGAAAAACACGGAAAACCCCAGCAGTGTCTTTTATCTAAAGAACAGGAATAGTCACTGCCAACAGACAACTGCGTGCTATGACACTCCACTCCTCACTTTGATTCTGTATTGCTGCCTTTAGAAATGAGACATGTTTATGTTCGGTATTAAGAAGCCTTTAAAAATTTCAGATCCTCAAAACTACAAATGTGCTGCAAGAGCCAGAGGGTGCCTCCCAAAAAGAGAGGAGGAGAATGGGAATGAAGATGTGCACCACTTCTTCAATATACCTGATCCTGTAAAGGGAGTCCTGTGCTATTCCTGAACACCAGCAGGACCATAATCTCTGCAGGATCAGAGACACATCAGGTCAGGAGGGATCTCAGGGTGTCACCCTGAACAAGCAGAGTCAGCCCTGAGGCTGGACCAGGTTACTCCAAGCTGTCACATAAGCACAGGCTCCTAAAACTGGTCAAAGGATAACGAATCAGGACAAGAGAGTGACAGCAAATGCCACTGAGACAGTGATCCTCATGGACACGCAGGTGCTGGAACAGGTTTTCTGTACAGGTACAGGGAATGTACCTTGGAGAACACCTGCCTTTGCCCCCAGCACCTCATGCAGCAGCCACGGGATAAAGGAAGCTGAGGAATAGAACCGATTTTATGCACCAGTGAGAAGAACAATTAATAAGTAAGAAAATGCTGCTGAAAAGGAGAAACTGAAACAATGCCAAACCCACCAGCACCACATAAAGATGCCTATCAGTTCATATGAAAAGAAGGTGTACCCTTTTTATGTTGCTTTCTAGCAGGCAAACCCAGCAGTCTCTGGCAAGGCAGGGCAATCCAAGCTTTTCACAGAAGGGAAGTACAGCAGGGCATCCAGACAGATATTCCTGCTGGGCACTCCTAAAATCTCATCTATTCCCATCTACAGAAAGTTGGCCACAAAATTTACCCCTAGGAGATCACTAATGTATGTCAACAAATAAAACAGATACTCTTTTAAGAAAGGCAACCATCCAGAGCCCCAGTGAACTAATCAGCAGCATTTTATTGGAGATAAGTATAAGGTAAAGGCATTTCTAAAAAACTGGGGAAAATAAAATCTCTGCCCAGTCTTCCCTTTACCCATGTTAACAAACCCTGGTAGCAGTAAACAAGAACTTAAGAGATTAATACAGACAAGTGAGTCCTGTAAGCCTTTTGTCATTTTTAAAAATGCACTCAAATGTCATCTTGGTGTACACTGCAAAACTCTTTGTATTACAGCCAGAGCCACAGAACATTGAAAGAAAACAGAAAATCCTTAGCAGATCAAAAGCAAAGAGTCAGGAAGTAATTATGCAGATAAAGTATGCCCTGAAGTAAAAGATTCAACAATGGCCATAAAAGCAGCATTTTATAATAGCCAGGAATATCTAAATAATGGAATCCATAAATATAGAGCATGTGCTTCTGCATTAAAAAAAAAAAATAAAAAAGATTAGTTATTAACTACTCAGTGTGTGAGGTATGGTGTGCACAGAAGAATGTGACAGCTGCATGCCATTCCAGAAAAGTGCATGTTTTAAGTCATCTCTTAGGATCTAATGTTCATCTTTAGTGTTTTCTGAACTGTGGCAGAGCAGACGGCAACAACTAGTTTGAAGTATTGTATCCAAAGGAAGCTACTACCTCTCATGCCTCACTGAAATGGAAATTTGGCTTCTCTGTTGTTTCAACAATGTCAGCGCAATACTGCTGTTTTTCACTGTCAGCACAACATTTCCCAAACAACCTAGCATTTACTTTCCCCCAAATGCTTTTGCAGTAACTTTTCTTAAACTGTACATGAGTTTACTACAAATGCTGCTTTTTGCAAGTATTTTGATTTTAGCTGAGAAATTCTATGCTACCACTTTCACATTTTTTGTTACTTGAACAACTTAAAAATTGGCTGCATGCAAAAAGAATGCTTTAGGTTGTTGGTTGTATAAAGCTCGGTTATATCTCCAAGAGATTTCAGATGCTGAACAGTCTGTTGTTTCTATCAAGATTCAGAGGCATGCAAACAAAAAAAGTTGGGGATAAGGAAGGAAGAACTCCATTTCTCTCCTGTTGACAGAGTCTGTGGACTCTTGCCAGCAGCATTTAACGTGGGTCTTAATTAACAAGCACTGGAAGAACACTCCAAATGAATACAAGTACAGACACTGGACTGCACAGGGGTGTGCTCTGACCAAGAAACAGAAGATCCTGTGGTGGCAATGAGTGAGTTAAGTGGCAGCTGCAGGAATTAGTTAAGAAATCCAGCTTTGGTTACAGTCAGATATACTGGACAACAAAATTAATATTCTATAAAGGAAACACTTTATGCAAGAGATGTGTTTGCTTCTATCTAGGCAGATCATGCAAAGACATGATCGTTTTAATTGTGCATCTTACCAAGAAAATGTGCAATGATCTGTTTCAGTAACATCTCCACGACACATCCTAAAATCCTTTTCTTTTTATTCCCATTGTTACTTTGCATTTTCTTACAAGTTATCTTAGGACGGGCCACAAAGTGCTACGTGACCACATTTGTACATTCTGATATTCAACCAAGGTTTTATTGTTTGGGTTTGTATTCTCCCCACACACTCTCCCACAAAAAAAAGCATACAAATGTTTTAGAAAATTCAGTTTGGGGAAGAAGAAAACATTACTTCAAACAGATTTTGAATAGGAGTGTACAGTTATGCTCAGGTGTGCAACTGGCCCCCTCATGTCAAAAATTCTTTAAAGAATTAAAAAATAAACCATTTAATATTGGCTAGCTGGTTTCCATGAGACTGCTTCCCCGTCACAGCAGCTTTCCTACAAATTCTCCTGTATGAGGCAAGCAGTAAAACCAGCAGGATTAAGAGCAAATTAAACGCCATCCCTAGTTACAGCATACTGGCAAGGGAATTCCAATGCTAAATTACAGACAGCCCATGACTGATCACAGGGACTTTTCAAGGTCATCTTAGACAATTTCAGCATTCTTGCAATAAAAACAAATCTTTCATGAACATATGAGAATCTAGGTCCAGGACATTTGAGTGCATACAGTGACAGCTCTAGAGTGCACTGGCAGCAACTCTAATACCTAAAAAGGCATTTGAAGTTTCCAGCATTTGTGTGTGCTCAGGATTTTTAAAACCTCTTTTCAACAATAGCTGGTAACAAGGTTCTGAGCAGGACAAGCCCAAATTCACCAAATGAGCTTCAAATTAAGTCTTCGGATCCTCACAATCTGGGGCCAGGGGAGAAGAAACCAGAGCAGCAAGCCCTCCTGCCGGAGGTCAGCTCTGTGAAGAAAGCATTTCACCCAGCTCCTGCAGCACAATTCTCTGTGCTGGACCACAGAATGGCCCAGCAATGTTAAATATTTATACAACTTCTGCTGATAAAGTTTCCAGGTGACAAAGATTGATACAAGAATAAGTAATGAAGACAGGTTACTGTTACAGACTGCTAGATGATTCAGCCCCAGGATAACATCGAGCTACACTAGAATACCATCAAGTAGGAGTTCATCAAAAATAGCAGGTTTGAAGAAACCTGTGTTAGACATCTCAGTCAGCCCTCTCATTGTGGCTGCAGCCTGATGGATGACACTCATCAGGAAATGTCAGCAAATTCAAGGGAGCAGTAGTTCTCAGAAAAAAAGTAAGGATAAATAGCTGGAGGGTATCTTACTTCAGACATTTAATGGTAGAAAATAAAACACCGTTTACAGGACAGCTGTAATCATTCTTCACCAGAATATCTACAACAAAAAAGATGAGCAGTTTGTGACGGTGTCATCTGAACAAGGCAGAAGCAAAAGAGAACACTTCCACTGACCTAAGCAGTAACTGAGTGGAATGCCTGGATGAGCTTAATTGATTCAGTAGCTCTACAGGACACATGGAAAGAAGAGATATCAGGCTTATTACCTGATAATCTTATTTACCTGACAACAGCAAGCTGACACCTGTTGAAGTGTCACACTCTAGGGAAAGTTTCAACTCGGATTTCATAAGCAGAGGAAGCTCATAATAAACACGTATGCAAGGCTCTTCAGTTGCCATAAAACACTAAAAAACCCTCCAGAAAGCCTTTGAGGTCTCCCCTTTCAAAGGCTTTTATAACTAGACTCCCTAGAGAGAAGTGGGGGGAGGCTTTTGTGTACCCAAGGGCCTGGCTTTAAAACAAAACACCACGCCCCACACAAACACAAAAAACATGTGTCAAAAACAATCACTGAGCATTTTCCCACAGCAGAAGAAGGTCATTACTGGAGTTTAGCCATCATTCATCATGGACAGCACGTGCTGAACAGCACAGACTACATGGACGAAGAGAAGAGAAAGTGAAATGGCAGAGTCTGAAACACTTCATATCATCAGATCTGAAAAAGGGTAGCTGAACAGATCTGTAGAATGAGCACAGGCAAGAATATCAGGTGAAATTCAGAGAAGATGAAGCGATGCAGATGGAAAGAGGATGTGGTCATGAACTTCATGGAGATATGGGCTCTGACCTATGGCTCTCAAACAGGATCAGGGGTGCTACGGAGCCATGCAGCTCCCAGAACTGATGTGCCCTACACTCATGCCAGAGTGTCCCAGTCCCTGTTCTCCATCCCACCATTGCCAGCAGGACACTGCCACCCTGACCAATCTGTTTCTTTTCAAGGGACCACAAATATCTGATCCATTTTCAGCACTTAATCCATCCTGGAAAACACTTGAAACTTTACCTGTATTGATCATATTGCCAAGCACTACTTTAAATGCAGGGTCTAAGCACTCCCAAAAAGAATGGCACACAGCAAGCGTTTATGGCTACCTTTCCTACCCACCAGTAAATAGACAGCCAGAGCACTATGGGCAGAGGTATCTTCCAAGAGAAAGCTGGTATATATCAAAATAAATATTTATTATGGCTACAGGAATTTGTAGCTGATAAAGCAAAAGGAGTACTGAGTTTATTTTACAAGAGAACATTACTACTATCAGTTAGAGACAAGCTTATCATTAAAATAACAAGGAATTCTACACCTGCTTGAATTTTATAGCTCTGTCATTTAACTGCAAACAAGTTTAAGTGTTCCTTTTGCTTTCAAATATTCCACTACCAAGGTAGCAATTATTCTTCAGGTTTTCATACAGCATTGAGAATTCAGGCCTTATACTTTTGTGAAAATTTCCTTTATCAGTTTTTGCACTGTATCATAGAAGAACAACAGCAATCTCCTTGAACAGATTATTACAAAAGGTCTAAGAATTTTACAAATCTCACATGGAACTTCATATAGAACTTCAGATACAAGCTTCTACTATTTGTGAATGCAGTTCTCTATTTTTTACAAGATAGTGTTAAAATCACATACACTGGAGATTAGAGGGAATTTGCATCTGCAACTAGAATACAATCATATATTTGGGGAGTAGTCCTCCAGAGCAAAGAATACTACATCATTCCACTGGAGCTATGCAGTATTATTTGTAATATCATAGAACTTCAGCAGTAAACAAAATAAATAAAAAACCATCAAGACAGAACTAAGCACATACCTGTATGCAGCTGGACTTTACCAATGACTCCCTCTACCAGGCCCAGGCAAATGGGATTCCAAGCCAAAAGAAGATCAGTGGCTGCAAAAAAGAACAAAACTCCTGTTTTTAAACAGTAAACCCAACAGGACAACTAATCCAGTGATGGTCACCCTCTCCACTTTCTCCATCTTAGAGGGGAGAAAATGTACTGTAATTCCAGTAATAATAAGATGATGCACACTTCCATTTCTGCTTGTTACCATAAACTAAGTTTCCAACATAAAGCCCTAGCACAGATATTTTCCAGATTTTTGAGGGGGGAAAAGTAGCTCTGGGCTACAGTAATTGAGTTTAATGGAGGTTTAATTCTTCTAATATCCATTAGATTTTGTAACATAACCAAAATTTTACATGGTTGTAGTGCAATTGAGTAGAGGTCACTGAGTTAATAACACAGCTTCAAAACCCAGCAGATGGTGACTTTCACCCCCAGCTCCCTTCCATTTGTATCCAATTCCTATTACTTTCACATCCTTTTTCTATAAACATACACACAGACACTTCCTCTTTTGTCAAAACACTCTCCACAACTACATGGAATATCCAAGCACACAAAGTTAAAGTTCAGGTTTCTAGTTCTCCTACTGTTAACAAATTCCAGTGAACCACACAGGAAGTAGAAGAGAAAGAAGGAAGGCAATGTGTTTCTAACAGTGGTGCAGTACCTGTTCAAGGATTTGAGAGTGCAGGAATTCCAGTCTTTAAAGTGAAATCAAATACTTAAAAGCAAATAATATCCGTGTAGGAGAGAAAAATCTCAAAGGAGAAGAGGTTTTTCTATACCACGAAGGACAAGCTTGTTATTATTTACCAAAACACACTTGTTTCAAGGTGAAAGACCTTCTCCAGTTTTAACATCCAGACAAATGAAATATCTTAGCTATTGGTGTGAGTACATGGACATTTGGAAGAAAAAACTCATACAATGTAAGAGTATAAAACATCTACCTAAACACACTTTATCTACAACACCTTTGTTTCTTCTTGTAAATCTGAGATCTGCAGTTGACAACTGATAGCATGATTTTTTATTTTACATATTTGCTTTAAAACACTGAATCCTCCTTGAAACATTTGTAATTGAGGCCTTGATGTTCCAAGTACACACATCCTTCTCCTAGCTTCCAACATAACATTTAATAGTACACTAGACTAGACTCAGCTAATTTCCTCATTAAATACAAGCATTTCCATGAGATAGAATAAAAGAGTTGAAGTCAGGGCAGATCTGGAATGAACTCATTAAATGGGACAGATCACATGTGCCTGGACACAGACAAGCAAGAACTAAAAGCCCAGAGCAGCAGAATTTAAAGCAATGTTTGCAGGCACAGAGCAGGGCTGCAATTACTGTGTGTAACCAGACTGCACCAAATTCCTGTTTTTTCCTTTCTTTGTAGGAAAATTCCTGATTTTTCCTTTCTCTGGACAGTGACCTGAGCTGCACAGAGCCCTGCATGAATCATGCCAGAAGCAAATGAACTTCAGGAGACTAACAGAGTTGAGCACCGGGAAATCAGTGACAGTGGGTGTGACAGAGGGAACAGTGTGATTTGCCCTCAATCCCTGCTGAAGTACTGAACACATCTGGATCCTCATGACAGATTTGTGCTCATGCAGAACAAGTCCTAGAACAGCCTGAGCTCGGTTTCACTCCAAATAACACACAGGAGTATCTGTGTGCTGAGAGGAAAATCTGCACTATCAGCAAAGAGGAAGTCAGGCAGCCTTCCTCACTCCCAAACCTTCCACCTTCTTTCCCAATTCACCCCCACAATCCCACTTTGGTTTCCACCCTCTTCTAGAGCTGCACTGTCTCACATTTCATCTACTTCTTGCTGTCTTTGTAATTAGCTTTAAATTCATATTTCCACCATGATAGCTAAAAACCAGCTAGAGACACTGAGCAGCAAACAAAGCCAGGCATGGCGGGAATTTAAAGACCCAAATCAGTGGAGGTTTTACCATGGCTTCTACAAGCCTAGCAATCTAGAAAACCTTCTATGTCTTGCAAAAATACTGATTTCCTGCTATGACAACAGATATTAATAAGAAAACCTCACTTGCTATCCAGAGCCTTCCTCTAGGAGTTTACAAGAGATAAAAAAATGAGGAAACCAGTTTTTTTTTTTTTTTAATTAGAGGAATAAGGAAACAGTATTTTAAACCTGCCTGCAAAAGGACATAAGGAAACTGGTGCTAGGGACTGCCCAGACAAGTGGGTCTTACACAGCTCTTCTGTTTCTCTTGTGGGCTCCTCTGACAGACAATCCAGGACTCCTACAGGAATCCTACTACCCCAGCAGTACAGAGAAATGGCTCTGAACTTGAGGTGCAAAGAAGCTTTGGAAAAGAATGTATTTGGAATCAAATACATATTCCATTTTCAGAATTTAAAGATAGCAAATATGGATCCACCAGCTGGGCAGCACTAGCTCTTGAGATAAGTGTGATTATCAAGCTGCTAATGGTGAACGCTGTTGGAAGAAAATTTTCCATGGGGAAGGCAGGGCATAGGGACAAAAAAAGACACATATTTATCAATATATAAGGAAATTAACGTGATTTTTTAAATGTCCAAGAAACCTAGATGCAAGGAAGTCTTACAGGAGAAATGTCTGTAGGCAGTGAAAAAATATGAATTGTTCAATCACACTGACTTCCTTTTCATAACAGCAACACAGAATTTGTTTTTCTTACATTATTTCTAGAGAACTTTCTATTGGAAAGTATGTGTGACAGCACAGAAGCAAGCAAGTTGTTTTAACTAAATAAAACACACCTGGTTCCAACTTTCTGATTAGGACTTTGTTATTGGTTAGAGTTCAGTTTCCTGTGTGACAACCACATCTCAGCTCAGAGCCAACACCCAATCATGCTGAACAAATATCCTTACAGTAAATACCAATATGAACCTCTTGCTCTTGAAGAGTACACTCTGGAAATGTGAGATGGATGAACCAAAGAAATTAAAAGGTTTAAATATCATTCTGAGTGCACTCCTATTTACTCTGTATAGCAAGAAGGTGCCTCCAACTTCTGTCTAATACTAAAATTGTTCAAGACTGCTCCCTTGCAGCCATTTGGTCTGTCTGGCAAATCTGGCAGCAGCAATCTCCAGTCACTATCTTGTATCTTTGAAAATTATAACCACTCTATATTTAAAATCATTACATAAGCAAAGATTCAGAGATCCAAGAATGTCAACCGCAAGCCTGTAGGAGATTAGTCTTTAACTGTAAAATATTCTACAGAATTTATGAGGCAGCCTAAGATGGTAGACAGCAATACATGTTACAGAAGGTATCCGCATCCTTTTAAAAGGATGTGGATACCGTAAAAAGAAGGTAACCATACAAAACAAAACCGAAAATCCTCAGTTAGAAGTTTTCAGATAGCATATATAAGAGACCTGGCCACATTTCTGACTGCTGAATGCTGAAAGAGCTCATTACAAATTTGATTTTTTTTCTTTTTTAAAGAAATGCTTATCAATAAGAATTAACCCCCATAAGACTTTTATCAAAGGAAACACTGAACTTTCCTTACACACAAAACAGACCAAATGTTTTGAGACAGAATGTGAAATTCAATTTATCAAGCTACTCTTGTTTCCCCACACAAACTTGTCTTCCTATAAATGTCATACTAATCATCTTTTGAACTTCAGAGAGCCAGGAATAAAGACTTATCAACTTTAAACTGCAACACAATGATGTTGGAACAGACTTCTTACAGTACTGTGCTGATGATAAAAGAGCAGTGTCAAAATAGCCATTGTCCCTCAGAGCAGAAAGTCAGAAGCTGCATCCAAAAAGTCACTATGAGCAGTGAGATGAGTCCCATGGAAGATCTTCCCTGACTCAAGGCATTCTCTGCTGTCCTCAATGTGTTTAAATTTGAGAGAACTGCCAGTGTTTGACAGGCCTTAACACTGATGTATACACTTGCTCACCGAGTTTCCATCCTGAAGCACAAAATTGCTCATTCCTTCCCTTATCCCACTAAATAAATTCAAGCTACTGAAATAAATGTTGGGTTTTTTTGTTGATTCCTGTCAGAAATTAATGATCACTGGCACTGCATTTATCACAGTGATTGTATCAGCATTGCAGCCGCAGCACAACAGAACTTCTGTCCCAAATTCAGAACAAAACCACCTTTGATGTGATTGACTTCCATCACCACCCTCGGAGCTCACCAGCAGCGATGCACAGCCATGCAACACCAGATAAAGTTTTTTAATGCTGCATGTTTACACAAACATAACCCTGATAAAGGTGATACAAAAGCAGCTTGGAAGAGCATCAAAACCCAAAACTGCTTTCTGGCTCCTTCTGCAGTCTACCACCAGCTGAGTTGATCCAAGGTCAGGCACAAATTCTGATAAGAAAACAAACCGCTGCTTTGGGATAAACCACTTGCTCAACACAGAATGGCTCCAGGCAAGTCTGGGGAGTTTGGGGAGGCAGGCTGGCAGCTTCCTTTGGAGAAGACAGGAGGAAAAAAAGATTTCATTTATATTCACTTGAATCCAGCCCACACTACAGAGCTGCTGCCTGGTTCAATCCACTGAGTAGCTGTAATTATTTATCTTCCAATCTTGCTATAGTTCAGAGGGCAAAGACACATCTCCTATTTCCCTCTTTGTTGGCCTTTGGGAATGAACCTCAGCTGGAAAGTGTTTCCTGACCGTGTACTTGATATAAAAACACACACACTGTCACTGAATTTCCCTCAGGTTATACCTAAGAGCACAAGCACAGACATTTACGTGTCATTTCTCCAAGAGTCTTCCTAGAGTCTGACAGAGCACCAGCTCTCAATCATTTTCACCATTCAACATAAGCAATAGATATTTATATAGAAAAAATAAAAGCAGAATAACTCACTGTACGCAGCCAAAATAAATCACTCAGCTTTGTTAATGTAAATTCTAACACCTGAAGAGTTAATTTTCAGGAAGAAGCTTCAATATTATCTTTAAATAGATATGAGGGCTTTTTTTTTCTTTAAATGGTGTCTGCTTTAGATCAAAAACATCCGCAGAACTTTATTATTAGCATTATTTGACCTTTATGACCTCTTGTGGCTTTTCAAAAGAAAGTCTGCTTCCAATTTCGAGCTCTTCATTAATAGTGTTCTGAATTGTAGCCAGGATTAAGAGATTACAAATTAACTGGGAAGACTTAAGAGTATAAAGTTGAACTTCTTTCTCTTGGAGGAAATAAAACACTACTTATGCAAATAAAACTTAGGCTAATTGAGTTTTCCTTTCAACACGGATTTCTAAAACTGTATTTAAGCTACTTGCAAAAAGATGGAGCATTAAGACATTTAGCATTACAAGCTCTTAATTGTCATAAAGTTATTTACTTGCATATTCTCCTCCAAACTTTACACAAATTATCCCTTCAGCTAATCACCTGATTAAGTATCTTGAATTTGTCACTTCTACAGCTTGTGCTGTCTGTAGGTTTGTAGTCTCGAGAGGCCTCGATCCTTTAGAGCTGAAATGCTTTGCTTCGGAAGAGAAGTGGGATCACCGCTGCTCCCCAGTCTGGCCCTGCTGTAGGAGGGTTTTTTTTTAAATTCCACTTAAGTTTCTCATTGCTGCTACACCTCAGAGGCTGTTTATCCCTCCCTCATGGAAGGCAAGTTTTCAAAGAGGAATTCAGTACAAGTTTTGCAGTGCCTGTGTCAGCGGCAGGAGCCCAGCACACTGCAGAGCGCACACCTCCCCAGCTCTGCTTAGGAAAATAAAACAGTTTATTTCATTTATTTGGACACTTCCCTTCAATAGCTCAGCATTAGACTGAACGCAAACAGTTCAAGTACGATTTAGTGACAGATTTAAAGCAGTGGGGATGGGAGCATACAATACACATTTGTATTACTGCTGCCAAAGCAGGATGCAAGTCCCACAGAAAGCACCTAACAAAAATGAATCCCTACTACTCATCTTGATAAAGAAATACTTCTTTGTATTCTGGCTCAGTTATAAAATGCCTTGAGTCACCAGGCATTGCTCGGGAAACTGGAAAACATACGGAAAATGTTCAGTTGTCTGGAGAGTATCCAATGTTACACGGAATTGCACAAGGAACTCCTGTGCTAGAAGTGGAAACAAACTGCTGTCACCAGTGCTTGCTCCAAAGAGAACCTGACCCTCTGCATCAGTGGCCTCCAAGCTTTTTTACCAAGTACCATACCAAGAAAATAAAAATTAGGACGTATCCCAAATGTGTGTATTTATTTATTAGTCCACTAGAAAATGTAAATAATTTATATTGCGTACATTACAAAACCCACAAAAGGTAAGAGGTTTTTAATAGGTAAAATAAACAGTGTTTTAAAGCAGTGTTTATCTTTATTAATGGTACAAAATATTTCCTTCCCACACCCCAGTGGACTGCCTTGAGCACCCACAAGGCGTGTGCACCCCACTTTAGAGACCACTGATGTAGGCGGCTAGATATATGCAACAAGCTGTCATTTCAAATGGCTGAAATGCACATAAGAATCAGCACCTCACATCCCTTTCACAAATCTGTAAATACCATTCAGAAAACCGCCCAGCAGGGACTCTTAGAATGCAAATAAGTGCCAAGCCACTGGAGCTCAGAGGGTTGGTTTTTTGCTTGGTTGGTTTGGATTTTTTTTTTTTTTTTTTACTTTAGAGCTTCCCTTTATTCTTCACATTGCTGAACTCTGTTAGCAAATGCTTATTTTCTCAGAAGTGATATAGAAAAGGGAAAAATATCTTTTATCCTTCCAAAAGCAACAACACTGCACTAATTAATATTATTCCACACCAACACACATTCATTCCCATTTTTAGCTGGTATTTCAACAAAGCTTAAGTTGTTGGAGGATATATCCTTAAAGCTAAGAAAGCAGTAGGTTGTCTGCATTTTTTTAATCCTATTTACTCTGCAAGAAGGAAATCATCAATCAGGCAGGAGAAAGATTTTATTCAAACCTACTTACAAAACTGACAGCTAAAACACTATGTTCACTCATTCTGAAGATTCTCTATTAAAAGTTTTCCCAGCCACAGCTATTACTGAAAGAAGAACACAAGAAAGCTATTCTATCCTCAAAAAAATTAAAATATAAACATTAACTGAGCAGAAGGATTCCTCAATTATGGAAATTAGTTTGTTTTACTAATCACTGAGCTGACTGATGCTAATGCTTCTTAAGAGCTATGAGAGAATTACAGTGTGAGCCAAGTCTAAGCAAGGTAGAGTTTCCCCCCACTGTTCTTCTGACTCCATAATTAACTTTCCTCTTTGACTGTCCAACTAATCAGGCTCAAAGCACAAAAAGAATTATGGATCGGAAATAACCATTTCTAACACTAAATAAGGGAGTTATACTGAATAACTTGACATATGTGTTTCAGGAACAGACAGGATTTCACACCACACACCCTCATATTTCCCCCCCCCCCATTTATTTTATTTTTTTTAACTGTTGGGGACAATTTGTCTACTCAGTCAGATAACAAGCAGCAACATATCATTTAAATGTCACTGGAAGACATGCAAATATAGGGAAAAACTTAACCATCAGCCATATGTGCAAAAGTTACTGTTTTTCCTTAACTGAGAAACAGACAAGGAAAAAACCTGAGAGATAACAATGAATGCCAGACCCAAATATTTGCCACTTACATTTTGCAATTACTCTTGGGCAGGGTCATACACTTTTAAATTTGGCTCAGAATTCTGTTTTCCAGTTCAAAGCATGCTCAAGGGCCTTGTTTTCAGTTTTTCAGAGACACAGCAAACACTGCTCCAGGGCTCTATTCAAGTAAGATTTCTTCCTTAAATGGAAAACCTCAGTGTTCAAGTGGTATTTCATTCATTTGGGTTCAGCTTTTCAGGAAAAAAGTCCTCTCCCAGTTTTTATTGGGGAAGATGTTTGGAGCAAGAAAATACAACTGATGATTTAAGCATTAATATTCCTGTTTACTAAAGCCAAACTTAAATAAAAAACAGTTTTTGCACTATTTCCAAATTCTGCCCCTAGAAACACAACCAATAATTTCTCCTCTTCTTGATATTCCATTCCCATTACTTTATTTTCTATCCCATTCCAATCTACAACAGTTGTTTTGAAAGAACACAAGCAGCATATCAAACAAGTGGCTGCCTTTTCCTGCAGCTCAGAGTTTAAAACTTAAAATCACTGAAGTTTTAATGTTTCCTTATACATACAGCTGAAGTATCACCCCCACCATTAAACTGTAAAAGAACCTAACAAGAACAGTATTCTCAGATGAAAAAACCACAAGCCTTTGTTACAGACACAGACACAGACCTTTCTTAATTGAAGTCAGTGTCTTCTGCTCTAAATACTTTAGTTGCAGTTAGTCTGCAATTTCCTATTCAATATTTAGTTAATACTAACCCATGAGATCAAAGATGAGTCACTCGACCAGAAAAATAAAAGCCACAGAAATCCACTTGAATTAGGTTCATTTTAATTCCAGGGGGAGAAGAGAAAAAGAAAAAAAAGAACCATCAACACCAGAATATCAAGATACCAAGCATTAGAGGTTTTTCATGTATTTAAAACCTCAGGTCATGTCAGCATGGCAGGAATTCCAAGACATCTATACATCTGAGTTTGGACAAGTTTGGCATTTTCAGAACTCCTCATAGAAGGAAAAATCGGGGGAAAGAAGAGACAGGAACACCCTTGTCATATTTAACTCATCATCAGCTAAGACTCAACAGGAAAGTAACGAAACACCTCACCTCAAGGTTTATTTAATTCTCACCAGGCTAGACTATAATACACTTAAGTCTAAGTTTTAGGTTTACTATGTTCTATAAAAAGAATCGTGGATGGAATTTCAAAGTAGATCTCACTTATTAAAAGTAGAAGATAATTTATCTCAAATATACGCAAAGATCTTGCCTCACAGTCAGAAGCTATAACAGTGACTAATGTATGTAATATTTAATCAGACGAAGGATGTAGCGCAGCCCAGCCCCATCCCCTGGTCCCCTCTGCTCTCTTTTACAAGAAGGAAAAAGCAGCAACGGGGACCCAACTGCTGAAGATTTTTTCAGCCTACATTCTCACTGGGTTGCAGCTAATGCAGATCAGCTCTGACATCTGGTTTGTCACATACGCCACAAGTACGTGGTGCTGACAACCAGGAAAGAGTAGGGAAAAGAGGGAACAGAATGAGCAAGCAAGGGTGAGAAAAGTGCAGTACCCATTGCAGCTAAAAAGGTGTCAAAAAACAGCTTGAGGTTCCTTAGGAAGTAACTTGAAATATGGAGAGATTTCTTCTAACGCTACAGCTTCCTGTGGAATTCATCTCCCAGAATAGATAGGCAGTTTCCAAGACATACTACTGAAATTCAGGAAGGCAATTTTATATTAAATAATTCAGTAGCATGACTTAACACTCAGGCTGTCACCCCCCAGAGCCATGTCTAGGACTACTCTGTAGACTTAAACTTAGCAAGAGATGTTTTGGTAGCAGTGGCATCACTCCTTACACCATTCATCAGCTCAAGGCCTTCACTTGAGCACTTACAGGCTTCCCACAAAGAAACTACTCTCCTTCTCCTCCACACTACAGCCATGAAGAACAGCTCTGGAATTCTGACAAGTAAATTCTACATGACTCCTGCAATGCCTTTGAGGAGTATGGCAGCCCAGTTAGACTATTAGATGGCCTTATGATTTGTGATTCAGAGAAAATTTCACACTATCAGACTAAGACACCTAACCTGAAATCTGTCCCCTGCTACTCTGAAAATACTGTTTGGTAACATGCTCCTCATTAAAAGTATTTAAAGTGCATTTTGTCAGTTGCTGATTCACAAATATTTTCAACAGATAAAAATGAATACTGTAGCAATATATTCTTAAAGTGTTTGTTTGAAACAAACAAATGCTCATTTGCCTCTAGTTACAGTTCCAGAGGTAAAACACAGCTTAACCCATCCTATTCTTTCAGGAGTCTTTGAGCATGATGTCCCCAAAAGCTGTGTTAGACTAATTCCAATCTGTGTATCCCCCAAACTATCTGGTAGGTTTTTTTTCTCCAGGGTGGTGGGAATCAGCATAACTACAAGAAATAGTTTTAGTAGCAACTGTTCCCAATCTTATTTGACATTACTGCCTGGAGTATTATCAAGGCCAGCACAATGATAATAGAAGCTTTCATACCATAACAGTCTCATTCTTTTTTCTGCTCCCAAAAAAATGGTGAGAAGAATTCAGTGTCTTCAATGTTTTTTATCCTTTACATATAGATACATATATGGAGATATATATATATATATGTATACATAAGCAAATATAAACACATAATTTATACAAACATCATCAATAAAACAATGTTTGTAATCTGTATAGAACTACCAGTCAGGAGGAGACACACAGAGCATAAACAGAGTAATCCAAGAGTGAAATCCTGACCAAGACCTGATGTAAGGCATTTAAGGCATGGTTGAACAGCACATGTTTTTTCACTACACTGAAAAAAGCACACTCTAGACAGCCAAATTCTTTTTTAAAAAAAATAAAAATCTATGATGCCAAAGTGATTCATGGATTTCCTGCAGGTGACTCATTAGTGCTTTCACTTTAGAGAATAAAAAACACCCAGAAACATCTTGTAAACACAGGCGGACATCCTTCAAAGGAGAGCCAACCTCAGTCTTTGCTTATGGCAAATATTTACCAAGATTATTTGCCGCTTTTTTTTTTTAATTCAAGCTGCTATCTCCATGATTCAAAGAGGTCAGAAACAGAGCTTTCAACATTAGCAGATTTCTGAGCATGCCTTTGAAGATGAGGGAGCAGAGTATTTTAAAGCTTAGCATCAGCTCTTTAGATTCAGACCTACCATATCAAGCAAGGTTTATCAGTAATTTATCTTTCAACCCATGAATGTGCAAAGATGAATTCAGAGGAGCTTCTGCGAGACAGAATAAAACCAAGGCCTCCAAAATCAAGCAGAGACACATAGTTAGATGACAGCCTTTTGACAGATTATTAAACATGTCAATGAACACAAGTTATGACTTTGTTTGTTGTTTTTTTTTTTGACATAGCAGTGACTCATCACACAGAAATCCATTTACTCATTTCCGGGCAGTGGCCTCGATTATAAACGGTCAAATGTAGTAAAACTGTAAACCTGAGGATATGCAGTTTTGTCTCAATACAAGAAAGAGCTATTGATCCAAGAAACACTTCCTGTAAGAGGACTGTTTTTTCTTGGGCTTACTTTCAACATACTAAGCTATTTCATTTCACAGCCCTGCAGTCCACTGTCAAGAAGATGATCCACAGACAGGGCTGGAAAAACAAAGCTGCAAATACATGGAAATGGGAAAGCATTGCTAACAATTGAGAGTTTCATGCAGACCAAGGGACTTCAGTATCACATTACCTTTCGTTAATCTGCAGGTCACACACAATAGGGATCACATGTAAACTGGCTGAAAATGCAGAGGCAGGCTAAGGACAAAATGCTGCTGGAACAGCAGGCAGACAAACTGCTGGGCACTGGCAAAGCCTCCAGGAAGTTAAGGGACAGGAAGAAAAAATAAAACACAGCCATGGCTGCATGAAAGTAATGGATTGATGCTTTTAAAAGTTAAAGTTATCAAACACCAATCTCCAAAACTACAGTTCCCTAGTTTGTGCTTTAATTACTGTGGGTCAACTAAGAGCTTTTATGGCCATGCAGAGGGCTGTAACAATCACAAACCTAAACTTGAGTGGTTTTCCCCCCACGAAAGCACGCATTTCACTGACTAGCAGTATCGTTTGCTAGCTTAACATCAATTATTTTGAAAGATCACTTGCAAAGCAAAGTACTGCTGGATTAGCGAAGTTGATGGACAAGAATCAGTCACGCTAACTTGAAACAGATTGCAATTTTATCTAAGAGACGCAAACAAATTACTCTGAGAAGACACAACTCAAGGATGAAAACGTAACACAAAAAAGTGCAGTACAAAAAACAGTTCTTTGGAAAAACAGAGATAACAACGGTATTTGGTGTTTATGTTTGACCAGCCTTTTACAGAAGCTCATAAAGCCCACTGTACTCAGACAGCCAACCCGGCCACACGCACACTTAGCCACCTTTTTGGCATAACACAGACCCCAATTTTAAAAATGCATAAGTAACATCTGTGCAGCCTGCCACACCTGGGTGAAACACCCAACTATTTAGAGTTTCTTCAGCATACAAGCAGGGTCAGCATGGTCCTTTACATCAAAGCTACGTATTAGAATCACGGAGGATGATGAAAAGTCATAGGATGGTCTGGCTTGGAAGGGACCTTAAATATCATCTTGTTCCAGCCCTGTGCCACGGGCAGGGAGCCCATATTACATAAAGCAAGGTAACTTCCACGGGTGGCATTTTATTTTATAGACACCTTTACTGAGTAACCTCCTAGGTAGGACAGGGTAATTATCATTGTTTCCAAATTCCCTTTTACACAACTCCATCTCAATTTTTGTTCGCACTGCCTTCCCTTCGGTCTTACATTAAAACACGGGGGAGCTCCATGTAAGTGTCACTGACACAGTCTGTAATCACTAAAAAATTTAGAAGCACTTGAGAAGCCACAGAATCACAGAACGCCAGAGGGTTGGGATGAACCTCAAAGATCACCACGTTCCGACCCAGCGTAGCCACCTGTTCAATTTCTCCTGGAAGAGGCGACCCCGGGACACATCTGCCCAGAGACGCAATGCCTATGCCTCGGGAGCATCCCTTATGTAAGGCTCACAGCAGCCCCACACGATGCTCCCCGGGGATGACCCGATGCCTTTCGACACCGGCACCTGCCCGGGTCACGGCGGGGGCGGAGCCCCCGGGCGGGGGCAGCGCTGCTTTATTCTGCGGGGACAGGGAAAACACCGGGACACGCGTGACCTACCGCGGCCCGGAGGGAGCCGGGCCGGTCCTGCGAGCCGCGGGGCGATGGGCAGCGG
>VZRL01001768.1:1039852-1063281 GCA_013397895.1 Origma solitaria
TCCCCTCATCCTCTTCCCCTCAGCCCGGGACCCAGCCCGGCTCCCCTCAGCCCGCCTCCCCTCAGCCCCGCGACCTTCAGCTCGGCACCCCTCAGCCCCATTCCCTTTATTCCCCCTCCCCTCAGCCCCGCTCCCTTCAGCCCTCAGAAGTTGGTACTCGCGATATAAGGAAATCTCAGGACCATAGCACAGGACACGTTATTTTATTTATCCAGAAGGCAGCACCTCCTGATAAAAGGGCAAATAATTCCCTCTGTCCCCTCTCCACACAAGACTGGAAGATGTACCCGCAAACTTGTCACTACTACAGACCCTTCCCAGCCTTAGTGAGGTTTTGTCCGCAGGCTTCCAGAGCTTTTGTTTGATTACAGAAGCTGAAGAGATCAAGTCCTGTGAAACTGAGGAAGAGATGGACACAGACAAGAAGCATCCTGTCCTGCATACAGGGAGGGGAATGAAGGGAGCAGCCCTGGTGGGCATCTGGAGTCCCAGTGAAGGGCTGCTGGGGCCTTCTGCCTCTTCAATTCACAGATACAAAGATTTACCAATTATTGTTAAACCCCCTACAGTAGGAGAACAGAACTACTTTCTTTGAAAAGATCGGTTTCTCTCATACAGTGTTTCTCTATTGATATATGGTAGTGATGCTACAAAACTCGTGACTAAAGGACATTAAGATATGAGAAATCTCCTTATTAAATGTGAACATCCAAGACACAGGCAAGAGCTTGATTTCAGAAGGTACTACGCAGACAGTCTAGAAAAGTACTGAAAGCACATGCATGACTTTAGATGTATAATTTAAATAGGTTTTATCATACATTAACATCTTTTAAGATGAGCATGTGCTTCAGAACTTTTCTGCTTTAGGACTAGGAACTGAACTTCTCAATGGGTCAAAACATTCTATTTTCTCCCATGTCTTTAGTCTGCACTATCATTCACTAAATATTTATCACTTGCAATACCATCTCTATTCTACTTGCGTCTCCCAAATAGTTCAGTGTTGTAGGACAATGCATAGCATTGCCATAAAAATGCTTGCAAAGATTTCAAGGACAGACTTTTGTTTTGCCCTTTTTCAAGCTTTGAGCAGAGCTTTTATTTTTTCTCTGGATAGTTTTCTGTTTGCATTCAGTGTGTTTTCCATAGAATCACAGCTGGGTGCTGTTTCTATGAGCCTGACAGCTTTAGTTAGCATAGGGGAAAAAATTGGAAGATTAATTTTGCATTTTTGCAATTCATTGTCACTAACTAATGGTAAGGAAATGCGTAGGCTGACAATTAGTCATGCACTCTCTCAGTATTACCTGATTGCCAGCAGCTTGAATTCAAGTTTAAATGTTGATTAACGGAAAGGGATGTGATTTAGTAACACTCCACACTTGGAAGTACAATTGACTGGATAGATTGGGCAAATACACAACTCTTCCTGAGGTGAAGAGTACCAGATTTGGAAATGATGCTGGAACAGTGTGAGGAATGTTATTTCTAAATGTTGGTTATTAAGAACTTATGGAACCTTTTTTTGTTTGTTTGGCTTCAGTGTTCCTGGTAGCTTCCAGGAAAAATCTTGGGTCATCTTTTTTGATGCCAAAGTAACTATAGAAGCCTTTCTTGTTACCCTTCATACTCCTTGTCAGTTTTTAGCCCAACTGTGCTTCGTCCTTTCTATTTTCATTCCTGTGTGTCCAAGGCAATACCTCAGTATTCCTCCTTGGCATTCCCTACCCACCCACACCTTCCACATGCTTCTGTTTTCCTTTGGAGCTTAGGGAGGTTCTCTTAGTGAGCTTACTTCCCTCTTCTGAAATGTGTTTTTGAGAAGGATTTTGTGTGCTTTTTAGAGAGGTTCTGTTATGCATTGAACAGAGACTAAGGAGTCTGCTTCAGGAAGGAATCTCCTCAGAATAGGAGTTACACAAAAGGGTCTCCTCACAGGCAATACAGTGGATAAAAGAGATTTGTTTGGGACTAGAACATTTCTGAAGTTCCTGTAAATGTAATACTGAAAAATAGTTGTGTGTTGTATTTTACAACAGAAAAATACAAAACTACTGGCATGAGCTTTAACCTTTTGGCAAGAAAATGAAAACTCTCAAAAACCAGGGAAAGCGGTTCTGCATAAGAATTTTTGCCTGAACTTATTTTTAGCTTTCTTTTCACTGAAGTAACTTTTTGTGGCAGCTGTAGTTATCTCTAAAGGAAGAGGTGCTCTGGTATTTCTTCCTTCCCCATGAAAATCTCTTACTTGCAACGGGAATATTTCCACTTCAGTGAGCACTAGGAAAAGAACAACCTCTTCCCTTCGAAGTAATGTGTATGTGGTTAATATCTGCAATATACCCTATAGCTTATGAACAATGTATTGATTCCTCTCTGTTGCACTTGCTGTTAAGAGCAAATCAATGGGACCATTTTCAAGAATAAATGAGAATGTTTTGATTGCCTACAACTCTTTCATTCTAGAATTGCAAATTGCACTTTGCAGACTCCCAAGCTAGTGCACATAAAAAGATTCCTTACTGTGTTGTTGGGCTGCCTTCCTCAGTTCAAATACTACTTATACTACACCAAGGCTACATTTAGTTCATTATTTTTTCAAAGTAAACGGCAGGCTGTTTTTCATGGCCATTGTAATAAAATTTGCATCTCATTTAAAACAGATTCTACTTGCTTTTCCCCAGTCTGTGAAAGTTAATGGTTTTATTACCCTTTGGAAGAACTTAGCTCCCTTTCTTTACTTTTAATTTAGGCTGGGGTTTTTTTAAAAAGCAAAATTGCTCACATTACCAAAAAAAATACTTTGGCCTTTAGAAAGGATGAAAAGAAAAATTACAGGATCACTGGAATTTAATATCTTTTAGAAAAAAAGATTTTTTAGAAGGTTTTGTTTTCTGATACCATTTAGCCAGTTTGAATCAATTTTGTAAGTAGCCTTCTCAGAAGTTGCTTTCATTTCCCTGGCTTGGTTTTTTTTCTATTTTAATGTTATCAAAACAAAAAATATCATTATCTTTATAATGTTATTTGTGTTCACTGAATCTAGCTTTTTCCTCAGCATTTAACAGTAGATTAGACATTAAAATTGCAAAAATAGCCAAATATATGTATTCCATTCTTTGCATAATTAACTTTATGTGCTGTGAATACTGCTGAAGCCAAGCATCAAATGACTCCTGAAGAACAGCAGTAGTTGCCAAGTGCTGTAGTGTTATACACTTATTTTTGTCACTTTTCGCAAATTTTGGCTGCCCTAGGAAAAGGAAACGTATTAGTGCAAAAATCTGTCAGTCATATGTGATGGAAATATATGCAGGAAAAGTGGGGGGGGGTTGAATCACTTTCCTCTTGCTCCCTGTTCTCCTGGCACTCATTATTTTATACAATATTTATGAATTATTATGCATTGTTTACATCTGTGTCATGCCCAGGAGCTCCAGTTCTGGATAAGGACCCCCACTGTGTGAGGTGTAGTGCAGAGCCAGCAATGTCTGTTCAGATTCCAGGGATTTAGAACCATTACAAAAGACAAGGTCAATAACAGAACGAGATGTTTAAGGAATGAACATAAGATAATAAGGCACTTTTCATCAGCTTGGAAGCCAGTCTCAGCATTCCAGGATTTAAGCATTACTGAGTTGTGATGGAAAACATACTTTAGTACCCATTCAGTTAATCAAGTTTTAATACAAAATATAAATATTATATCACTCTAGTGAGCTCCATTCTCCATATTGTGATTAACATGCCTTTAAAATAGCACCTGTACTTGTACAGCTGCAGCAAAATCCTATGCAACAAATGCACTTGGGGTCAAACTCTCCTTTCCTCACCCCAGAAGTTGTTCCAGAGGGAACTTCTCAGAGTGAGGTCTGACATGCTGTGGAATTCAGCAACAATACTGAATACTGCTAAAGCCAGCTTAAATAATCCTTTCCTCCTTCCCAGCTGTGTGTTTCTATTCCTGTCCCATGCCTGCACTGCATAGCCACAAGCATTTGTGCAGCATATTGTGAAACGAATTTGCAGATGCACAAATAACCTATTAAATGCTTTATGAAACTGGACTCTAAACCGCAGTAACCGAAATAAGAACCAACTTACTTGGCCTTGCTGAACAGAAGGAGCTTGATTTTGTAGGGTCAGGATTTACGTTAGTGTCACTCAGACAGCACCAGTGTCACACGGAGCAGAATCAGATCATGTCTATATTATGGATACTCTAACGCCAACCATGCCCACATTAGGAAGCAGCGCCATAGAACTGGAAAGGACTTGGAGAACCAAACAGCTGGTGCTGAGGTTCCAGCTTCTGGACTATGCACATTCCAGGGGGTTTATTTAAGAGTAGATCTAGTTTTGTCCTACAGACCCCTTAGGAGCTGGAGCCTGTCAGAGGCAGTCCTGGAGCGCATCTCCTGGTTTTTGTTGCAACTCTTAAGGAGCCCAATTCCTGTGCTCACCCCTATTCAGAGCAGAAGAGCCCTGTGATGAGTCTCAGTGAGTGCCATCCAAAGGAGCTTTTCCAGTGACCACCACCTTCCCAAATGTCATGAGCTGGAACAGTAAGAGTGGTCTTCTGGAAGTCTTGCTGTGCCTCAGCCAGATTCACCAACACACAGATGAGGTGATTGTTTTTAACACTGTAAGTGAAATTATTCTGGCAGACATTTGGAGCCAAAAAAAAACCTCATTGACACACCGACCCACGGGTCTCCAAAAGAACTCATATTTACAGAATCTCAGCCTCTACATAATGCTGCATTTACACTGCAGATAGCCCTCAGTGCTTAAGAGAGGAGTGGGGATGTATGAAGTTTGAAGAGTGACACTCAACCCTCTCCTCCTAAGAGTAGAATCTTTAGCTGCCAAGCAACAATTTAGGTCAAAATACACTTACCAGCTTTTCCTTCATCTGTGGCATGTGGATAAAAAAGTCCTGCACAGATCTTGCAATCCTCAAGCTCTTGATGCTCAGTTAAGTACTGTGCCGATAATTAGAATTCTTAGACTCTCAAAGGGCTAAACCAGAAGATTAAAAGAACTTTATTTTCCTGTGAGATTATATATTCTATACTTGAGTAACTGGGAGAGATGATCATTGCTATACAAAGGCTAAAAGTGTTTATTGCTGGCTTTGCATTCCTTGTGCAATGGTATGTAGGTCATTGTCAAACCTAGGGAAAGAAGACAGACATGAGACTGAAAACGAGGGCTGAAAATCAGAAACTGTGAGTCCTTGTCCTTGTACACACAGCAGGTTCTTTGCACGGCACTTTTACATTTATGACTAAAGGTAACATTTGTTCCCTACTGCACACAAGTGTTATATCCTGACTCTATTGAAATGTGTAAAATGTTTTAAACTGCCATGGCAACAGAGTTTACATTCATATTTATATGCAGATAAATGAAAGCAAGCTCTATCTTTTATGGAAATAATAATAAAATAAAACATATGTATGATCATGCCTCAGAGAAGTCAGGGAACTTCTGTATTTTGGTCGGAGTTAGTCAGGTTCTGCATTTGTGGAGGAGACTGCCAGTGAGAAGCAAGGTTGGAGTGGAGCAAGGTGGAATCAGAGCCACGAGAAAAACTTGGCAATGTGCTTTTCACTTTGTTTGATATTTTAATTATACCATAACATCTATCTATGTCTCTATCTGAACAATTTATATACTGCATTTCTGTAATAGCTTTACACCCTGGCTCTATGGCTATGTGTGATCAATCAGAGGGCTATGACAGATATGGAGCTACACATGACTCAGCTTTACCTGATGTTTCCGAGAAAAGGTCAAAGACATTCCTAAACAAAATTTTAAAATATTCTAGAAACTGCATATAAATACTCAATTGCCTCCTTGGGGGAAGAGACACACAAAGAATTACGAGGCACCCTTTCATTTATTAAGGCATCCTAAGCCTGCCATATACACCATTGCACCATATAGAATGTAGAAGGAAATAGAACTATCCCTGAGTAATTATTGCAGGGAAAATTACAAGCAGCTGTTGTTGTTGCAGGAGTCTACACTATGTCATCAGTCTGGTAGGGCCAGGTAGGGACATGATCAGCTTGGGGAAGCAAGCACTCATCTTTAAAACTCACATGAGGCCCCAGAAAGTAGGAAAAGAATTTGGGCTTCTAATTCACTATTGTCTGTGAAACCAGTAGGAGGTTATAACTTCATATATATTGAGGAATCTGTGCCACCATCCTGACCTTAACAAAGGGAAAGAAGGAAGACTCACCGAATTTTAGATGAGTCAGACCCTTTTCTTAAATGAAAAAAGGAACGGAAAAAAAAAAAAAAATCAAAGCGTGTATTTTCAAGTACCTGCAAGACAATGAAGTCTGAACATTTAACATAACAAATGTGAGGTTGAATCAACATCCTTTCTTCTTGTGACAGTCTAGCTGTCCTGGGCAATACTGTGTGTCTGCATTTAATATGACCTTTGATCCTGTTCCTTGTGATTTCCCATTACTATTTAAGGAAATATGGTCCAATTATAACACCTCCACTGTCCTAACATTTGGGAATTTTCTCCTAAAGAATGGTTATTAATGGTTAGTGCAAGAGTTTGGTACTATCCTGTACCTTTACCAATGACCCAAATAATGAAATAACAAGTGTACTTAGTAAATCATTCAAGCTAGAAGGGTCAGAAAGCTCACTGTGTAACAGGATTCCATTTTGAAGCTACTGTGACAAGTTGAATAAATTACCTGAAATGAATGAAATGTCTGGCAAGAGGAAAAATTTTCAAGAGCAATCATCATCTGTATAAACACAAGCTCAGGAACAGTTGATTAATCAGGAGTTCTGGGGTAATCCTAGATCATAAATTGATAAAGGAACCAGTAACAAAAAGGTAAAAAACCCCAAATCCATTTATACTACAATGAATACATGGGAGCATTATACATAAGACCTATTCAGTAATCCTTTTACTCTGCTATGAGTCAGACCTCAGTGGGAATTCTATATTCAGTTTGATACAACCATTTTAAGAATTATCTATAGAAAACAGGCCAAAGGAAATCAAGGGTAATCTGAGTCAAAAAGCTGTGATTTATGATCTGAAGAATAGGGATTCTTTACACTAGTTTCTCATTGGAAACAGAAACACAGTTTTGAAATACACAAGAATTGCTGGAAAGAGGACAAGAATAACTGGTTTCTTTGCCCAGTGCCACTGAACCATAGAATGGTGGAGGCTGAAATGTACCTGTGGTTCAAGCCCTCTGCTCACAGCAGGATCAGCTAGGGAAGGTTGTCCAGGTTCATGTCCAGTGAGGTTTGAGTATCTCCAAAGTCAATGACTCCACAGTCACTCTGGGCAATCTGTGTCAGCATTTGACCACCCTCACAGTGAAAAAAAATTTTAACTTTAAGTGGAATTTCCTGTATTTCAGTTTGGGGCCATTTCCTTTTGTCCCTTCACAGGATATTCATGAGAAGAGTCTGGCCCCATCTTCTTTTCTTCCTCCCATCAGGCATTCACACACATTGAAAAGTTCCCCCCTGAGTCTTTTCATTTTGAGACCAAACAATCCCAAGTCTTATCCCAGAAAATACAAGTACTGAGCACAATCGCAGGAAGAATGGGTTAGACAAACAAAGAATGAGTTAGAAACAAAGCATTTGGCTAAACAGGCCTGGGAATAGAGTGCTCAGTGACATTGGCTGGGCAATATCCACCACCGGTGTTGTTTAAGAACAGGTTAGGCAAGACAGGAATGAGGTAATGTGATCTCTTCCTATTCACAACCTACTATGATTTGCTGCACCCTTATTTGTTTGAATATCAGTCTCTTTGCCCATTTCCACATTTCTTTAACCTTCTTTTTACCCATTCCCTATTCTTTCTTGTCTTATGCATGTATCTGTCAAGCAGCAGCAGAAGCTTCTGCCAAGGTGTAGCAACCCCACAGAACTGCAAGTACTTGCCAGCTACAAGAAATTGCAACATTCATCCTATTTAACCCTCTTTGCTTTCTGTGCCTCTTCCGGTTGGGTTCTGAACGATGGTCTTAATGTCATGTCCTGTGTGCAGCTCTGGTGAGGTCATTTAATTGGACACTGCCTCATTTTAAATATTGNCGAGCCTTCTGAACGATGGTCTTAATGTCATGTCCTGTGTGCAGCTCTGGTGAGGTCATTTAATTGGACACTGCCTCATTTTAAATATTGTGCTAATTGAAGAGCCATCTGAGAAATGCTAGGATTGTCACATTTCAAGCCAGTGGATTCTAGCACTTCCTTAAGGCTGTAGGTACTTCATCAGAAGGTTTGGGCCCCAGCTTCCTAATTTATTGTTTTAATTAAGAAAATAAAGCCTTCTTCATAAGAGTTTTGTTTCTTTCTGTGACATTTACCAATGCTTTTCTTTTTTTTCCTAGGCAGCTGTTGTAAGCAATGTAAGGAAAAAGCAAAAAAAAGGACAAAAAAAGCTGACATTCCATTTCCCCCCCAGCCATACTTACCTCTTTACAGAAGCAGCAGCTCTGAATGTGCCCCAAAGAAGCCACCCCAAAAACTGAGAAAGCAAACATGAGCAAGTCCCCAAATAACTTTCCTGCTCAAGTAAACCAGTTTGAAACAAGGCTTCTGAGACCAGCTGGTGCATCACACAAGCAATTGTTCTATTTTGCTGATTTGATTTGCCTCAAGCTGCAATGTTAATTACAGAGAAGAAAATAAACTCAGACTCCAGTTAAATTTGCTAACAATCTTGAAAATAGGTGATCCTGCCCTACTCTTAATCAGACCCAGCATCCAAAAGCAAACACAATTTAATACTAACAAAACCATAGTCATAGATTTGATTCTCAGCTGGAGTACGAAATTCTAAATGTCAGTTTTGTTTAATATATTTGGATTCAGTTTATGAAAGATAAAATAAAAAATTTATGTCCTGCCACAGCAGTATAATGCCTATGGGAAAAGGATTTGGGAAGCACTGGGAATTGACACCACTGCGTTACATGACTGGCATTGCAAATAATTCACTACTTGTACCCTGGAATCATGGGCACATGACCTATGCCCATGGAGCAGTTCAGGACTGGAAAGCACTGTGGGATCAGATAATTAAAAGACTACATAAGTACACACAAGAGCATGCAAAGTTCCCTGAGATGGAAATTAGGTGAAAAACAATCCCCAACAACTGGGATAATAGGATTCATTTATGTGGACAGTAGCCCACCATGCAAAGACCAATTTTTGCTCTATGCTTCACATGTCCTCTTCTTACAGTCCAGCTTGTTCAAGGGAAGGCTGCCTCAGCTATCAAATCATAAAGATTGCAGCAACCCCTTGAGTCAGATGGCTGTGACTCCTTGGCAGCTTTTATTGGTGACGTAAGTCACTCTGAATGGATATGCAATCACTTCCTCTCAGGGAAAAAGGGGTGCATATGAATTCTGACCTCGCCTGGCTTTGACCAAGAGCACCTTCAACCACAAAAAAACCAAACAAAACAAAACAACAAAAAAACCCCAACGAAACAAAAAACAAACCAACCCAAAACCAAAAAAACAAACAAAAAAACACCCAAAAAAACCCAAAAAAAACCAAAACCCCAAACCCGAAAACAAAACAAAAACAAACAAAAAGAAACAAAAAAAGAAACAAACAAAAAAAGTATCACGGATAAATTGATTGTGATTTTGATATTTTTCTCTTTCAAAATGGGTCGTTCAGAAATCAAAGTGTAGCTACAGCAATGCTGCTGAGAAGGGACCTCTGCAGACTTCTAGTCCAACTTTTCACATGAAGCTGCACTGTGCTAAAAAGCAGGGCTGAAATTTTTTATTTTGCTGCTCCTCGGAAGCCTCACAGTACATCTTCCCAGTCTGTATAAAGAAAAATAACCGATACAGTGCACTGGAACTACTTAAATCCCGCTCTTACTTTGCAGTTTTGAGATTTTGAAGGGTTCAGCCACCCCTGAGAACAACACCTGAGCCAAAAACGTTTCAGTGCTGAGCCACAAACGTCACTTATGCGCCATGAGACTGACACGAGCATTACCTTCTGTGGCAGAGTGCCGAGCTCAGTGCCAGTCCCTTCGCGCCGGTCTCGGGGGGTTTTTCACGTCCCATTGCTGTATTTCGGTAAATACGCTGTATTTCGGTAAATTCGCCGTGTTTGGCTGCATCCGCGGGGCGCTGCTGCCCCCTGCTGGCCAAAGCCCGCTCTACGTCACGGCGCTGTGACGTCATCGCTGCGCGGGGGTGGGGGCTGTGACGTCACAGCTGAGCTCAAGGGGCCCGTGACGTCATAGCTGTGCTCAGGGACTGTGACGTCATAGCCGAGCGGGGAGGCTATGACATCATCACTGCGCTCAGGAGGGTGTGAGGTCATCGCTGAGCTCAGGAGGCTGTGATGTCATCGCTGAGCTCAGAAGGCTCTGACGTCATAGCTGAGCTCAGGGGGCTGTCCCCGGCTGGGACTTGCCGCTCACAGACTGCAGCAGGGCTCTGAGCAAGGTCACTCTGTCACAGTTTGCTGGCTTTAATGCTAATGCTGTAATGGACCATTGCCTTGTTGTGCCCTTGTGGAGTCACAGAATCACAGAATTGTCAAGGACGGAAGAGACCTTCAGGAGCACACAGCCCAATTGTCCACCCCCAAACCACAAACACATCACCCCGCTCCTCATAAACACCTCCAGGGATGCTGACTCCACCACCTCGCTGGACCTGAGCAGCCAAAGAGTGAAAAAATTCTCTTCTAATATCTGATCTAAATCTCCCCATCTCAGAATCTGTGTGATGAATGCTAAATTACCATTCACTGGCACTGTCAGGTTCCTCCACGGAGTGGATTTTGCCTTTATCAGAGCACCATGTAGCAAATCAAGTCAGTTAGGAAGCAGTTTCTTGGTTCAAGCCTAAGGAACTTTAGGGGTTTAGATTTTTAATTGGACAGACCCTCAGAGCTTGGTTTTGCCAAGATGTGCCTTCTGCACATGACCTGCTTGAGTCACACTTGAAATGTCTATTTAACTAATACAAAAATTGAGTCTTTTCTTCTTCTGTCATTTACATAAATATACTCAGACTCTGTTCCAGCTTCTGAGAGCAAACTTCTTTGGCTGTCCAGTCCCTGAGACAGAAAATCCATCAGGGTGGACAGGGAAAACTGTAAGCACAAAAAGCTCCTTGAATCTCCTGCCCCTGAGAGGAGACTTGCAGGAAAGGAAGCAGCAGGAGGGGATTACACTGATGGATCAGGCTTCATCAACAGCTACTGGAGACTCATGGTGAGTTCCCAGCAGAAAACTTATGGACAGAAAGCAAAAATATCACCATGAGACACTGGGACAATGTCACCCTCTTGATGACAAAGCTTGGATGGTACAAAATGTGAATCAGTTATAAAGATAAATGCTTTAAGCCTCCCTGTAAAAATCTGAGAACACATGTTTAATTTTAATGTAATTAAGCCAAGAAAGCATCATTTATGGTAAACAAATAAAAAAGTTTTGTAAGATTTACCAGAAGAAAGCTCAACACACATTCACAAATAATAAAGATGTGACTTAATTCTACATTCCTCTTTTGATAAAAGCACAAATTCAAGTGCATGAGTAAAATTTGCAACTTTTTCTGGGTGGACATTTATATAGGGCCTGGTTTTGTATTTGGCTGATTCATTCTCTCCTATAGAAAGGCCAGATCCAGCACACCAATGCTGACCTGCTCACTAATCTCAAAAGTAGGTGTCACTGAGAACCAGGTATTTGAAACCACACCTTCCCTCAGTGTTTTTTCCACTTCAGTTTACCATCCTTTCCCTCACTTAGGTTATGCTCAGTTTCAAGCCTGCAGGAAATTAAGAGCTGCTGCTTGTGTTCAGTCCAGAGGTGCTGCTGGGAGAATTCTGGGTTTATTCTTTCTGAATCTGCAGGCGTGTATTTCTTTAGAGATTGATGGATTAGGATGGATGGTAATTTTGAGACTTGGAATGAGGATTATGGTTGTGGTTATGGAATAAAGAGGTGCAGAAATGAGCCAATGGCTTTCTGTGGCATTTATAAACTGCCAAACAAACTTTAATGCCTGTGCTAGAGGATTATTATCTTTGTGTAGATCCCAGACTGGAAATATTTATTGGTTTTATGTGAAGCTCATGAATGTCATGTGCAAGTAGGGGTCTACAAAACACGGTTTGGAAGCCAAATCTGAAAGTATCCCCTGTTAAAATGCTGGATAGATCAATGTTGTTTGTTATAACTGGAACTGCAGGAACCCAAGGCCTCCAACAGCCTGCAAGCTCCAAAACAGGGATGTGCACCGACCGGGGAGTTGGTGGGGTCACACCGTCGGTCCAAGGCAGAGGGGGAACCACAACTCAGCGATGCAGGGAGCAAGTTCCCAGCTCTGTCAAATCCACGTCCTCTAATTGCACAACCACAGACTGTTTCTTAGTGTAGTCAAGCAAAAACTATTTAAGGCAGGGATTCCCTACGCAGGTAATTGCATGTTATATAATAAGAGTTATGTATCTAATTGTTACTGGGGGAAAAAAAGTATAACAATAATAATTGCTATGATTCCTGCCTTCTCTAGTAGTGCCTATTTTCCTTGAAGTAATCAGGGACTTGTTGCTAGGTAGTTAATATTAAAGGTACCTTAAATATTTTAATGTGTCTATGCCTGCTGTTTCTAGGCAGCACTATTTGTTTATGATATTATTATCCAACCCTACCTTATATCCTTTATTCAGTGTAATCTAATCTATCCATACGGCTAAATTTCTGTCCTGACACTTTTATTCGTCACAGAGTAGCATATGAAAGTAACTGCTCTTAAGAATGAAAATATACCTTTGATGGACAAGATTAAATCCTTGTCAGGGTGCTAGTTACAATCTTAGGAATTAAATGACACACTTAAATATGGCCATTTAAAATTTGGGAGTGCTTCAGTGCACTCCCAGTACCAGCAGATGCATACATCTGCCATAGCTGTATAGTACAAATTTCCAAAGTTTTAAAGTAAATCATATTATTTCCCTCTTTTAGGAGGAGAGAAGCCCGATTTGGATTGATTTACAGTTACCTTCATCCTTGTTTTCATGCTTCCAGGCATGTTCCATCTTAAGAGCTGGCTTTATATCGGGTATGCAGTCACGCAGAAACTTTGATAAACATTTGAATTTATTGGCTCAGGGTCAAGATCAGCTTTAATTGATGAGATACGTTAGAGCTGAACTCTCAGCTTTTTTTTTTTTTTTTACCAAACTCTCTAAATTTTTAAGAAAAATCTTCACATGCAAATCTGCACTCTCTCACTCTTGTTTCTAAGTGGTAATAGGCCAAGGGAAGCAAGTATTTCATGGTTGTTGGAAAGGCAGGTGGGGAGAGCAGGAATGAAGATCAGACAGGAGCTCACTGTCAGTGGTGACACTGAGGTAAGTTCCTGGGGACCAAGCACTCACCAACACCGACTGAAATGCCTAACTGGAGCTATGTGTTATCATTTCAGTCCTTCGGAAGTAAAAATCACTGTGTGTTTCGCTGCCGTGAAAAACTGCTTTAGGTTTTCCTTGCTTTAATCTCTTCTTGATTTGAATAAAAGAGGAAAGCTCACACTGGGTTTAACATTACAGTTCTTGCTAACAGATTTTACAGTCTGAGCTGTGCACTTGGAGTGGCAAGACAGACTGCTGACAACTCCTTTGCCACAGATCAGTACGGGCTGCAGAAAAAAAGCACATTATCTGCCTGCCAGCCCTCTGGGAAACACACAACGGAATTATTCCAGACACTGCTCGTTTCTGCAAATGGAAGGAGCAGAGCTTTCCTGACGAGACAGAAATGGATGAGAACGCAAAGTTCACCAAATGATGAAAAGCAATAAATGAGGGCTTCAAGTAACCCTTATGGATGATTTTGCAAATCTCTTCTGTTCACTTCAGGGGCGGCAGAAATGCAGTAAAACCAGGCTAAGTTCCATACCCACTTTGTTGCTAAATTCAGTGTATTTCTTTTACTGTTTTAAAACCCAGATAATCCCCCATTTTTAAAAACTATATTTGTGAAGTCAGATGAACAGCAGACAGATCATCTATCCACTGAGTAGATATAAGCAGCAATACTTCAAGCTTTGTTACATTTTCTTGCCTGCTCACCTCATTACTAAAACAGGTACCATATTTCATTAGGAGGAGTTAATTATTTTCATCTCTGTTTTACCTCGAGCCTTTTTACCAAGACTTCCAACATTATCCTGAAGTGCAAACCCTATCAGTGATTTCCGTGTTTGTTGTGGAACGCATCAGAGAACATTGCACCATCCTTGAATAGATGTCAAATGTAAAGAACCAGGGGTGAAGAACTCCAGATTCTGTGTTTAATCCTGAAACATGAAACGTGTTTACAGATCAATGCCCTTTGGAATTATTTCCTGAAATATGTGTGGCAAAGGTGCTTTTCTTCTTATAACCTGAAATTTAATGTAAGGTCCTCCACTTCTGCCTATCCTGCAATTTGCTGGTGCAGGGACGTATGGAAACTAAAGGCTGGCTGAACCTGTTCCTTCCTTTCATGCACATTTCCAGCTCCTGCAGTGGAAATTCCAGCAGGAAACCACTGAACTAGCTTATTTTATTTAAGTTTCTTATTTATAAATCCTGGCAAGGTGTTTGACTGAGAATTGGTGTGTTCCCCTGCTTTGTAACCAGCTTCTTGCCCATCTTAAAATAACTTGCTCTGGATTACCGGGGCTGGCGTTCAGTTACATTGGTCTCTAGTGTTACACAGCGTGGACAGACCATCCATGGTCCCTGAGAGAGTCACGGCCACAGGGGCTGATCCCATGCACAATCCCCTGGATGTGTTGTTTGGGCAGAGCTCAGGAACCCAAATAACCCAGCATAAAAGGCCATTTCTTTGTGCAATCAGGCCAACGTATCTTAGTGTCACCCACTGATCTTTAAGCAAATTATTTAAGAGAAAATTGTTCAAACACACTTGTTTATTTGGCTCTCCTGTACCATTGCACATAAGTGGGTGAAAGTGCCAATAAAACCATTGTACCCATTGCTAAAATGATGGTGTTCGTATTTCATTAATGGCAGTACTGTATCTATCCAGAGAAGTTCAGCTTTGGGGTTTTAATATTTACATTAAGGCTCCAGGAAATGGTATTTTGTATGGTTAACTTCTGGCCTCAATCTGTATTCCACAGCGAGTGCTGAGCTCAGATTAATTTCTCCTAAAAGCGTCCTTTACCCAAGTGGCCCAGAAGGGCTGGATTTGTTTCTGTCAATAAAAACTGTGTTATTGACAGTTTTTTTAACAACCCCGAAATTTTATTTTAAACTTGAACAGCACTTAAATTTGTTTCTAAGACACCTGCATTTTATTTCTTGGACACAAGAAGACCAAAAGCACAGTAATTACTGCCCATTACTTGTCCTTTATTCCCATTTTTCCCTCAGGCTTGGGTACATCTTAGTTAAGCTCATGGTGAAGCAGTGCCTGCTATTTGGTTACCTGAGTATTTAAAAGAGCAATAGATGCACATCTAAGGAGAGAGACTGAAAACTTGGCAAATTTAAACCTTCTCATAAGCCTACCTTGACTGAGATTTGTCCTCTTCAGCAGCTATGTGCCAGCCACCAGAAGCTATTTTTTTACTATTGCAATTCTTTAAAAAAAAGATACCCTTACTGAGACTGGGGCTTTCCTAGGCTGCCTTACCTTGTTCCTGAGGTGCAGGGGCACAACCTGCCTCCACAAACTGCTGTGCTGCTGTCCTGCCTTCTGAGTGATTTGTACCCCTTTCCTTCCCACCTCACCTGCAAACACAGCTGAGCCAACACAAAGTTGAAAGTAAAACATACCCCAGATTAAAAGGGTTTGTCCCTCCCCCTGGAGATGGAGCAATCGGACACCAGGCTTGTCTCACCATGCTCCTGGGGGCAATGTAACTGCTGCCCCTTCCCCGGGGCATGGTATGGTTTGGCTGTGTGTAAATAAATAGTCAAAATGCTATATTTACAGGAAACACAATGCCTTGCCTCTGTGAGGGTTTAAATATAGAGAACAGGCCACTAGTGGCATTTAAAATAGCACTAGCTGGACAAGATAGTGCAATCAGAAAATAGCCTAAGCTTTTACTGTGGTTCCATGTACAGGCTTTTCATATCCCTCCTGCTACTTTCAAATGAGCTGAAGCAGGTCCTTGCACTGACAGGGATCGTTTGCTTTTGAATAAATTGCACTGCTTGACATTTACTCAATTTTTTTAAATAGCTACTGCAAACGCACTGTGTGTTTGAAAACCTTGCATTCAACAGCACATTTGCCGTTTGTTGTGCACAGCTATATTTGAAAAGGAACGCAACATAATTTTTATGGTTTTAAACTCCCAGTTACTTTTCACCTGAGTTTCAAAGCCAAATTTCCAGCTGTTACCCAGGGTCAAGGCACAGAGCAGGTACCCCCATCCTGCAGAAAGGCAAATGAACAAAGAACATCCTTCCTCCACACATCACCGGTACCAATGCAAGGCAGCAAACAGGCTCGGCCAAGAGTAGCTCAGGAGCTCACAGGGAATGGGTGGGAATCTTCAGCTGCTTCCTCCTTGGCTACTCCCTCCTCCCTGCCCATACACAGGATTTGTAGCTATGCTGATGTGTCAAGACATATAAGCTGGACTGGGCGCAGTTTAGTCTTGAGCAATAGAGGAAACAAAGAGAGCCTATGACTCAGAGCACCAGTCTCCAGCTAGGCAGCTCCAGGGCAGCCACATGTACTTTCCCTTATTAGGCCACAGCATGAAACCTCACTTTGTTTTGAGTTGTACCTAATTCTGCAGTAGTAGCACCGACTTGAGGAATCAACTTTTAAAGCACCACTTGGCAGAGTGCAGCTCTGCCTCCAGCTTTGCTTCTTGAAAGAATCCTATCAGTTGTAATTAACTTTGACTCCACCTCCTCTGACCAACACTGAATAGTGTAACATGAATCAGGCCCCATTAGCAGCAGATGACATGTATTAGAAGATCTAGCACCTGTTTAACTTCCTGCAAATACTACATTTTTAAGACTACAATCTGAATTTCCACTGTGCCGCCTCAGTTAATGAGGTGGTTTTGATCTGGATTATTTTAGTGGACTACTAAGAGAAACCATAAAGACAGAGAGCCTTATATCTCCCATAGTCTTTACTTAGAGAGCTCAGTTCTAAAAATCCACAGCTGATTTTCCTCAACTTAAGCATTTTTGTTGCATGATGTCAGATACGTGTCCTCAGCTGAAATGTAACCCTGCATGAGCAATGTGCCACTGAAGTGAATTCATGCAAGAATTATGCAGGCAGCTGAACTTTCACACCTCTTCTTCCAGAATGCCTAAAATGCTGCTCCCAGAGCTGGAGGAGCCAAAAGGTTACACGACATTGTGTATTCTTACACGGCGCTGTTGACTATGAAAATGAAACTAAAAGAAGCATCAACCTTCTGCCTACACCTAAGCAGACAGTCCACAGTGCAAATGTTACACATGCTGCAGTACAATTTACATGCTCTACTGATCCTTTAAAACAAAGACTGACAGTTCTCAATGACCACTCTCAACCTGTCTCTTAAAAAAATCCAGATTTTCAGATGAGTTTAAACCCCATTTCCCATCCACGCTCCTGATTCCAACTGTAGTTCAGTAAGTGAACAATTGCCTTGAGCAGATCTGTTTCGATACTCATAAGTTTGGGGTTCTATGCTGTAAACATGCTATCAGGTAAAAGAAGATTTGCATTTGTAAAATTACCAAGTCAAGTGTAACTTTCAGAGCTTAGTTAGGACCCCTTCCTCCCTTGCAGTCATTCTGCACTGATTCTGCTGCTTCCATTTTACATGGATGGAGCTGAAAAATGGTTTATCTCCCTTCTTTAAGTGTACATTACTAATCACTTAGAACAAAGTATTGCTTATCTGTTCACAAAGTGAGAGAAATCCTACTGACTCTATGAATACAAAATGTATTTCTGAATACAAAAAAAAAGTGTACTTCTGCAAGCTAAGTGCAGTAATTGTTAATAAAAGAATAATGACTTCGCAGAAGTTAAGATCTGGAAATTCCTGTCAAACAACCTCCGTGGACACAGATCTCAATGATGTAAACATTTCTGTTAAATAGTGACTCACGGTGAGGGGGAAAAATGCTAAGCCAAATTCCTTTCTCAAGGACGTGATACAGCAACAACACCAAAAGGGAGGATGTGAATGGAGAAGGGCACATTTTGGTCTTGATGAGAAAACAGCTGTCAGACTTCAACTACAATGCTGCACTAACAAATCTCTGTCTTTAGAAGAGTATTTAAAACCGATTACTGACTTCACATTTCCAGCTTATAAAATCACAAGACTAAATTAGGCTTCCATATTATTTTATTTCCCTCTTAAAATATAGCATTGAAGTCCTGCACACATATAAATATCCCTACAGTTTCTTACACACTTTCTGTCCATCATTACTTAAAGTGCCCAACTGTGAACATTAAAAGTAAAAACATTACTGTTAAGAGTGACTATACTTGTAGGAGAACTGGTATTCTGACAATGCAGGCCACTGATTTTACAAAAATCACCTGCAAAAGAATACACCTTAAACAACACGCATCAATATTAACCCTGAAGTCATTTTTTTTCCATTCAGCTGACCTAAAAGCAATTAATGTACAGGGTTTATTTTTGAAACATGTCTTTTACATAGTGTAAGAATAAAGGATAAATGCATTACTTTCTTTCTAGATCCCTCCTTTCCCCACAAAGTGTTTACTGTGTCCCAAGCTGCTATGTTGATTAAAACCAGTTGAAAAGAGCTCCGGAAATGCATGCAACTTAAAATTCACTTAAACACACTTTAAGTTATAAAGTCTGAGAGATTTGAATTTCAGCACATAGCTACGGTTCAGTTGGGTTATTGGATGTGTTTGTCGTGGTGGCAAGATTGGTAAACACTTCTTCCTTAGTTTCAGGCTGATGTCTTTCCATTTTGCTTTCCTCTTTAGCATTTTTATTACTGGTATCTCCCTTGCTCTTGACTACGACAGGTTCAATCTCCATGATTTCCTGTGGTGGCTTAGGCTCTGGCAAATTTGGCTGAAGTCCATCAACTTGAACAGGTTCTGGGACATCTTCTGCTTTCTGTTCAAGTTTTTCCAAAATGGTCTGGACCTTCCTTACCCCATCTCTCCTGGCCTGGCGCACATCCGCACGACCCTCAGGGTCCACTGAGTCTAGGGCTAGCAACTCTTTGGTCAAATACTCTTCAATCATCAAGTACTTTTTGTCAGTTTTCTTGCCTTCAAAGGAGTTGACTGCCTGCTCAAGCATTTGTACTTTTTCCAGGATTGCTTCCACTTTCAAAACACCAGGATGCTTTTGAGGTTCTCCCGTTTCCATCGTCTTCGGCGGCGCCACTTCTTCAGGAGGAGGCCTTTCCTGGGGTGGAACAACCTTAGCTGGGGAAGGAGCCTTTTTATCAGCTTTGTCTGCCATGGCTGGAGACTTCTGGGGTGGTAGTTTAGGATCTGGTTCTTGGTGGGTGACCTGAATTGGGATATATGTGGAGGGTCCCTCCGTTTCAGGCGGTGGGGCTGCCTTGTTGTCAGGCTTGGTTTCAGGAGGAGGGGCTGGTCTTGGTGGCTCCTGAGCTGGGACTTGCTGCTGAGAAACCTGGTGAGCAAGGCAAGTTTTGTGTTGAGACAGAATGCTCCTTATTTCCTTCTAAAGAACAAGGAATCAAATTTTCTGTACTCCTAGCAGTGCAATTTCACACACACGAGATGATTAATCTTCCCTGAGCATTGCTGAATTTTACTGTTTTAAACTGAAAAATAGCACTGTGCTCAACAGCTATTATTTTCACCAATATTAAATTTCAACCTTAAATTTCAACCCACCAAATCATGCACATGGCTCAAAATCAGCCCCATGAGCAGTTTTGTAAGACAGGACCTTTATGCAAAGCCTTCACCTAACTTAAGTCAGTGAGATTTCTTGCAGCTGACTGCAGCACAGTCAAAAATTCATCCCCTGAGTCACTTACTAAGGGTTCATCTTTCTTGAAAAGCCAACTACTTTGCTGAGTTTTAATCACATTTTGGGCTCTTCTCATCCTGCTCCTGTTTTCAGGACAGTCCTTTTTTTTGTTAGTGCTTATTTTAAATCTTTAACCTATTTACATGCAGAGGTTACTGTGTCAGTCTTATTACACAGTAGTTATTAGAGACTATCCTTGGGATTACTCCAGATTTGTCATCAAATCAGAAATCTCTTGAAATTGAGATAAGTTTTGAAATCTTAGCAGAAAACTGAAATTGTTGATACCTGCATTTTCCTCCCCCTGACACCCCCTTTAATTACTTGTGCCCATACAGAGTGATTTTGAAAGATACTAAATCCAGCTCTCATGGATTTAAATGGCTGGAGTACAATATCTGTGTTTTATTTAAATCAAATAAATAAATGGCCTGCACTGACAATCTGTTACTGCTTTACCTGCTAAACACAAAATTTGTTTAGCAAGTGCAAACTATCACCCACAAAAACAAATTACCAATGACCTCGAATATGCCATTAAATCTCAAGTCTTCCTTGTTTTGTCCTAGCACCTGGGTTTTCAAAAATATTAACTTAATTCTGCTCCTGTCATTTTTAATGTGAAACATCTCCAGAGAGGAAATGAAGCCTTGTTTCTGTACATATCCCCCCCCTTGTCCACACTCACAGCTGTCTAATTCCCAGGAGACTTTTAATTGCAGTTTTAGGAAGAATTTTAACATGGAAAAGATGTTCCATGAGTAGCAGCTTCTATGACCAAAAGCATGCTTCAAGTTAGAAGAATAAAAAGGTCTAGATTTTGCTTATCCTCTTTCTTCATAGCCAAAATTACTTTGTGCATCTGATGCTATCCCTAAATGGTTCTGAGACATCAGTGAAGTATATTTACATAGATGTCACAAATCCCACAGACCTGATTTTCTTCTCATAAACATAATGCAACATCAGTGACCTCAGTGTAATTACACCAAATTATACTCTGACAAGAGAAGATCAAATCAGTCGTTAAATCACATTTCAGTGATCCACCACAGTCCTGACAGGTGGAAAGGCAACTTGCAGCTTATCTCAGGATCTTCCAGTCTGTTTAAATCTAGAAATGGAGACTGCTTTATATGCTTTAATGTATGTGTTAGTACAAGCTCATTTTCCAGCTCTAGCCATGCTCAAGGCCCTAGCAGGTGATTCACTTCCCCACTCTACATACCTGGGGTCTGTCTACTACTGTCTGCACTCGGACGGGAGCTGGGGGCTGCATCTGGCTGCTCACTCTGGCCGGGGAACTCTCCCGACTGCAGGAGCCTCTCTGAGCCACTCTGAACGGAGACTGCGCCCGCGCCGCCTTGGGCTCCCTCTCCTCGGGCTGGATTTTGTGGAACACCGGCTGGTGGGCTTGGAACTCGCTCTGCTGGGCAGGGTAGTGGGTCTTCTGTGCCTGGTGGTAGGCTTGTGCCGGCTGCCGGGGCATGTTCTCGTGGATCACAGGGATTGGGATGTAACCCCGAGGAAGCTGATGGCTCCCGGCGTTGGGTCTGCCAGACGGCTGAGGGGAAACTGTTGGAGAATCAGATGCTCCAGGAGGTTGAGGCTGCCATGGAAGCAAAAATCTATTATTAAATTTTAAACATTTTGGGCTCGCAATACTTTTCATTTCCAAAGAGAAAAGGAGGCAGTCATCACAGAAACTGAACTCGTGTTTCCGGCATGCAAGGACTCCATTTCTCTGGTTTTTTGGCCAAGGGCCTCACTAGACAAACCACAGAAGTTGTGAGAGCATCATCATAACAAGCAGGAACCTGAGCTACAGCATTCCCAGCCCTGAAACGAGCAGGGAGTGGATGCTCAGTCAGAATGCTTGCTGCTTTTGCATGGCTGTTCCTGTCTAAACCTGTTAAATTTGAGGTAAACTAAAGCTAACCAAACAAATTACGTGCTGGAGACAAACCCAAACCCCTGAGAGCACACAACACTGACTTTTGATCCTGGCCACACTAACAGATTCTGTATGTTTTGCTGGGTTTTTTAGAGCACTGTCACTGATTTGGTAGCAGGCTAAGGAAATGTAGATATGGCCAATTCCCCTTTCCCCCCTCTCCTGTGAAAGGTCAGACTGGAGCTGGAAGAGGAGAGGGCAGGCAAGGCAGGAGAGAAGGGGACTAAGACCCCTCTATTGGTGCTGATAAACTGCTCCACTGCTCATGGAACAGCAACCTTGAATACATAAATGCTGGTTTGCACCAGAGCAGCCATCAGTGGCACTGCTGGCATGGAGTTTAGAGCCACCAACACAAGCTCTGGTCACTTGGCACCCACACTGCACTGCCCAAGTGTGGAGCAGCAAGTCCTGAGGTCCTCCCTGGTTATCTCCAAGTAAGTGGCACAGAATGCACATTCCTAAAGCCACTCTGCAGCCAAGGCAAAGCTGCACAGAGTGGGAAGAAGGAAAAGCTGAGCCTCTTGTCCTGGTTCTGCATGGACAAGCATGGTTAGTCAAGACAGCTGAGAAACCTGCCAACAGGATTTTAATTGCATTCTTCAAACTCCAAATGGGTTTCAGAGAAGATGCCACCACTGCTGAATTACAGACCTGATATGTTTTCAGCTTGGTGAAGGCTGAATTTCCTGCTCATCTTACTTTGAATAAAAATGAGGCTTATATTTCCATATATTACAAGAATACCAATTTGCTAATTCTCTACAGAGAGCAGGCCAAAAATCCCACCTTCTGAAACACTAAACATGCAGGGTGACTTTTTTCCAAAGAAGTTCATAGTCTGAAAATATTTTCACATGCCACTGAGGGACAAAAATACTTCACAATTCACTTTAAAATCTGTATATATGTAAATCCATACACTTTGTAGAACTGAAATGTGAAATTAGGAAGCGAAGACCTTCTGAAGTGGCCTGGGTTGTTAGCTGACTGGACACTTGTCTCTCCCACTTTGTGTCATGGTGCAGAACACAAGAGGCTCGTCTGTACACTCCACTTGTGGGGGAACCTGTACAAACCCTAAAACAACCCTCCCCTGCCACAGGGCCTGCTCAGCTCTGCATTTATCCCTTCAGAATCATTCCAGAACCAAAGTGGGTGATGCCAGGAAAAACCCATCCATATTTATGTTGCCGTGACTGTGCACTTTCAGTACTCTGAGAAAATGCAATCCTGCGGCGAGCTGGGCTTTCTGAGGGATAAGCTCGCCGTGTGACATTCAGGCCATAGCTGCTGCAGAGCCCAGTGCAAGCAGAGCCCAGCAATGCCAGCGCTCACCTCGGGTCCGTGCGTGGCCGGCGCCGGGGCCGCCGCAGCTGCCGGTGTCTGTCCACATAGTT
>VZRL01001768.1:1063302-1074708 GCA_013397895.1 Origma solitaria
CGCCTCGGCCGGGACCCTGCCCGGGGACTCGGGGCCGCCATAGGCCGCCCGGAGCGGGGGCTGCGCCTGGGCCGGGCCGGGCGCCGCCTCCGCCTTGTACCTCTGCAGGCCGGGCTGCTGCGCGGAGAAGCAGGGGTGCTGCTGCCGCCCGTCCAGGCCCTCGTGGATCACGGGGATGGCGATGTAGCCTGCCCGGAGCTTGGGGTAGCCCACGTGTCCTTCTCGGGCCGCCAGCTGCTTGGGGCTGTCGCGGGATGGGCCATTGGCTGAGGCCTGGCCTTCCTGCAAGGGAAAAACAGCACAGAGCACTTGGTGGTGGGTCCGTAAACACGGTAAGGGAAAGCTGCCCTAAAGGGATGTCCTGAAAGGCCCTAAAGGGCTGTCCTAAAAGCAGCATCGGCTGTGTATGAGGAGCTCAGACCCCCTCAGGCCTGTGCAGGGCAGCCAACAGCAGGTGCTCACACTGTAGGCAAGGGCAGGAAGCTAAAAAAATCTGCTCATGTGTGGGGCTTTCACCCCCACTTCCCATAAACGCTCACTTGTGCTTCGAAATACGTGCCTAACTTCAGCTGGATTTCTTATCATGCATCACTAGCATTGAGCCACCAGCCCAGCCTCTTCAGAGGGAGCTCATCCAATTCACACAAGTGCCCACGGGATCAGAGGCATTTCCTCAGCACCTCACAGAACACACTTGTGCTACATCTGAAAAGACACTTGCAAGGAAGATTTATCCCAACAGAAGCACAAATTCTGTTGGTATTGTTGTTCCAACTGGGTATTTGAAGAGACACTAACACTGCACACTGAAAATATACTCACTTCCAGCTAAGGAGGATCTGGTTCAGTAAATATCGAGGGAGCGGGAAGGGGAAGACACGACAGCTTAACAAAGAGGAAAACACTGAAAATGAAGATTTAAAAATCGCTGCGTTGTCTGAGTACATTCACTGGACAATGTCAAAGCTCTGGCAAGGGTAGAAGTGGTTTGTACTAAGAGCCCTCACAAGTCCTCTAGTAAGTTCTTCCTGCATCGGTCATTCTATTTTGAGACCCCGCGAGGGCCAAGTTCCAGATGTATCTCTAAGTCAGATCATATAACAAGCACCTCTGTCATTCAGAGGGTAATGTCATTATTCAGTAAGAGGAGAATTTAATAAGGGGACATATGGTACAAGTGTTGGAAATCCTATTTTTAAAGAGGTGTTTAAGCTGCAAAAATATTTCATGTTGCTCCTGTACACATCAATATACTAATTCATTAGGAATTTACATTTTACCAACCAGACTATCAGTGTCCTTCCTGTACATGTCTCACCTTAAAAAGTGACTTCTAAGAATTCCTCTTAGCAATAAAACTGCACAGAATAAAGGCTGTTATTTATGTAAGCTAATGAAGACAAAACACACAGAAAGGAACAAGTTCAAAGTCTGAGCCCCAGTGTTCCATTTCCTTTTACTCATTTAAAAAAAAAAAAACCAATTCCACAAAGGAAGAATTCTGGAAGAGACACAGAGGAGAGCCAGGCCTAGAAAGTTCGCAGAGAGAAGCAATCTGAAGTTGGCTTTCCCAGCTGCAGAATGAGGATGATCTCATGCCAAGGTCTGCACCAGGATGCACAGATGAGTCATTTGAAATTCGCCCTACCAGGAAAGCACATTCCTCTGCTGCACGCAGCCTGTCGGGGGTTCCAGAGCCCCCACACCAACAAGCACTCGCTCTTTCACCTTCCACCAGCACAGCCCTGACCCCACAGCTCTCGGGGATCTGCTGCCATTACGTCAGCAAAGTGCATTTGCTGGAAAATAAACCTGAGGTGTGCTCAGCTGACAACAATGCGGGGCCGTGGCGGAGCCAAGCTGCTCCAGAGCCGGGCAGGGATGGCAGCGATGGTTCCCACCTTGGTGCTGCACTGACTGTGGGCATTCTGCGAGCACCAGCTGCTCACAGAGTCCCCGCCGAGTAACCCGAGTGGCCGCCCCACCTACAGCCACGGCTCCCACCGCTATAAAAAGGAGATTCGCTCACTTCCAGCGGCTCTGAGGGAAGGGTCGGTGCTGGAAAGGGTTTAGGAGCTGGGTGGGTCAGCGGCACCTACAGATGCTCCGGCTTGAGAAGGTTGTCAGCCAAACTTGCTTTGTTCCACCTGGATGTACCAAACTACCCAAAGGGATGGGTTGTTTTGGGGTCTGCATGGTTTTTAATGCCTCCATTTGGCGATAAGGCCTCCAATCTTCTTGAGTAACCTACAATTATAAATTGTTCAACATGGACAGTGTCCCACTCCCCTCACCCTGCAGGAAGCCCCCGGGAGTCCAGCCATGGCTTCCCCTCCCTTATCTTCACATTCAGATCCGTGAGGCTGCCCTTGTTTTGAACCTTCTTAGCAATCTGAGAAATCTGCCACTGCAACTTAAGCCCTGCTAAGAAATACAAAAGAAGCAGCCCAAACCCAAAGCAAAACCAGACTGGACTGCTTTTTCAAACCATCCAGTTTATAAATGAAGTAAAACTTCTGTCAATACTCTGGGGCTTTTTTGTTTAGTTGTTTTCTTTTTTTTTAAAATAGACTATACTCCCATGATTTCTCACATATCCTTACAGCTTCAGACAACCTGTGCTGCTCCTGTGGAAAGTTATTCTTTCAAGTTGGTCCTTTGTTGCAGGCTTTTTTCCCCTGTAGTCAGGTCTAACCACAGAGGCCTCTGAACTGTGCAGTCATACTGGAACAGCCCTTGGTAAAAGAACAAATGCAGCGTCCTTGTTTTTCCCACCATCAGTGCCTCCGAGGCAGAGATCAGGTTTAGGAAAGGTGCTCTCATCACAACTGCACCTCCTGATCTACATTGTTCCCTTCAACACTTAATTAATACTTAACTCTACACACAGTTGCTTACATTAGCCAGTTTGTATCACCACGTCTTTAACCTGCCTTTTTTCCTGTTTCTTTTCTTCCCCCTGTCCTACAATCGCAAACAATAATCCACATATTCTGAAACTCCCATCGCTGGGGAATGATACCACAGCCAAAGACTAAGGAAGCTCTGGGGTCAGGGAGATGCTGCCAGTGGTTTGGGTCTGTAAGTGAGAATCAACACAACAGTGAGTGCGTGCAGATCCCAAGGTCCCGGTCTCCAAACTTCTGGCCAAAGCAGTTCTGTTTTGTGCATGGGAGCCTGTGTTTCCAGCCTGGGCAAACAGGTTCTGGAAGACTTCAGGAGAAGCTCAGGTGTGCCTGGGGACACTGTGGCAAGGGGGAGGAATGGAATCAAACTCTAGAAAACTCTCATCACAACACTACAGAGAAGAAATTCATGGATTCCCTCCTAATACTTTAATTCCTGTTTCACAGCACAGCCAGCACAACAAAAAATAGTTGTTCTTTGTTCTTATTTTCCTTCTATCACATACAGTTCTTTCTTGTTACATTAACAAACTTGTTACCTGGAAAAAGCCCAGAGCTCACATTTAACACAAATCTGCACAAAGAGAAATGGCCAACAAATGAATGACAAGTCTTAGTCCATCATCCTTCCTGGTTTAAGCATAGAAAACAGGAACTCAACTCAGGTTTCTGCATTAAAACAAATTGAAGCAAATTTCTCTGGTCTGCATCTACAGAAACAAGAGATTGCTTAAAATTGAGAGCAGCTACAAGCAACAGAATATCAACTAATTTTTGGTAAGTAGCAGGACTGACTTTCAGCACTGCAGCAACCCCAGCTGTGATCACACAATTAAAGAGACAGAATCCCTCAAAAGAAGGGAGCACAAAAATGCAAAAGCAACTCCCTTGAGCAGCTCAGAAATTTCGACAACAGTCCCAGACTACACTTCAGGTAGCCTGAAATACCCGCAGGAACTCAAACCCAATCCAGCATTTCAGGAGGTGCTGAGGTAAGCCATCACATCCAGGCAAATGAGAGTTTTGGCCCAGCTGCAGGAGGGACAGTGGAGCTGTGCCTGGAGATCTGCTCAGGAGCAGTGACAGCACTCGCACCTCTCGGGACGAGGACGAGCGTTTCTGTTGTGAGGCCATCACCAGGATAAATAAAGGTGCAGCCAGCACAAGTTGTGCAACTGGAAAAAACACTTCATACCCCCACATCCTACTTCTGGCTTCCCGTGGGAAGGGCACTGTCAGGACCGACACTAAAATCCTCCAACTTGCTCCCATTTTAAGTGAGTTCTGAAACCGTGAGCCAGTGGAATGAAAAAAGCGACAGCAAGCGAAAAAACACAACCTTGCACCAGGATTCCCAGTGCAGCTGTACTGTCTGGAGTGGATAATGGCATAATTCCTAGTGTGCCCCAAGTGTGCTCAAGTGTTATTCCAGACTCAAACACAGAAACCTGCAAATTCAGTCACTGCTGATGCCAGCAAATTGCCACTGGAGTTTTCCAGATGGCTGTACTATTAGAATCAAATTTGTCAAAATATTCTGTATTCATGTTAAATTACTTGAATAGCTGTATCAAAATCAGAATCTCCCTTTAGAGACTCCTTACATAATACATTGCTCATTCCTCAAATACTAGAATGGTCTACAGAATAAAGTCTAAAAGCCAGCTTTGCTGCCATTGCATTCTTGCACTTTTCTTAACCTGTACTGATATTATTTGCAGCACAGTCAATTCAGCTCTCTAAAGCATATATTACAGACATATATAGCGTCCCTGTAGCTCTCCCAGAGCAGCAGCAGCACAAGTATTTAAATTGTACCTGTTCTGTAAACATTATCCAGCAAAGGGAAAATAAGCTTTACCAACACTGCCAAGAGATTATCTTTCTGTATGCAAACAGATGGTCCACTGACTTCAGTGTCATTTTGAACTTCGAAGCTGCTGCTGTGAGGAACACCATGCAAACAGAATTATTCTGGTTGCTCAAATGACTGAGAAAATGCCAGTACCTGAAAAAATCTGACTTGAGAACACAGCTTCCATGATTTTAAGCCCAAAGCCTTTATATCTAGGAGGCAGGGAATAGAGTGGTCCTGTTCTTTCACAACCAAATACAGCAATAAAACTGAGTGGCATATAACAACCAAGTTTTCTTTGCACACATGCTCACATGTGCATTTAATCTGAAATTGGCATGAATCACCAAAAAAAGCCAGTGGTAGCCAGGATTCAAATCTAAGAATGAAGTAATGACTCTATTTATTAAAGAAAACACAATTTTTGGCATAGAAAGGCAAAACTTTAACCATTGGTACTAGATTCCTCATCCACTTGTACTTTAGGCCATATCTTTTTTCCTTCTATGTTGCATTAACTACAAAAGTACACTGCCTTTGCTACCAACAGAAATCAGCATATCCCAAGTATTTCTGAGAAGTTCCTCACCAGTGCTTTGTGTTTGAATATATTAATAGCACAACATCAGCATGAGCTGGGTTTTACTAACACTTCCCAGAGAGCTACACGAGTTGGAAGGTTACCCAGTGATTTGCTTTCAGTGCTGACTCCAAACTTCTTACAGCCCTGCCTCAGCTGCTGCAGACATTTGCATTCTCACCCTTTTACTCACAATTTGTGCTTAAATATATAGGCTGAGCACATAGGCATCTGAGCAAGATATCATTAGCTAATGACTGAAGGAAACCATGAATAAGCTTAGTTGCATGAGCTGTCTCAGTAGAACTTTGTGTCAGTCGCATCATGTAACCCAATTACAGACCAAGCTGCTTTTGATGTTCTACTTGCTGAATGCTGAGTTTTATTTCCCAACATACACATGTGTAGGCAAACAGGCCTTTTGTTCTCTCTTGTAATCACCACGTTGTATTATACAAGTATTACATTAACATTTGCTCTAACTGATGCCATTAGAAATAAATAAACACTATTAAAAACTGAAGGAGGAAACTAATCCTAAGCTTTTCAGAACAGATATATTTGTTATCTTGCAGATCCATCTTGTTCCAGGAACAAAACCTGTCCTCTTTTAATCACTAAGAGGAATCTTTCCTCAGCTAAAATGCCTTGGTGCAGACATGACAACACCTGCCCTGTGTGCCCATGAGTGGAAGTTGGCAGCGAAAGCACCCGATGGGCCAAACTGAACATGTCTGAGAAAGAAACAATGAGTGCTACAAACAGCAGAGCACTCTTAGGAGAGCTGGAATCACCACCCACCCCACCAACTTTAGTGGACAGAGTTAGAGAAAAGCCCTTTAGAGTGCTAACACAAATATCCTTGTCAAGGGCAATGAGAGTGACACTTTATTCAGTTATTTCTGTTCGCTGCCTGATCACCTAAGAAGCAGGTGGTCAACCTGTTGCTTTCCTATTAGTTAAGACCCAGGAATCTGAAATGCATCAGAAAGCACAAGCCTCAAGAATTAGCAAAACAATGCCTCATAAAAAAAAGGAGAATGAGCTGATAATGGTTAAAGTGGGGGCTGTGAATTTCACAGTTTATAGTCAGGCTCCACACTTTCATCTAAAATTTCATTTTACACACAGCAGTTTTCTGACTTCACTTCCTTAAAGAGCAATTTTCCAACACTATAAAAGCACTTGCTACATTGCACCCCATTTATTAATTATAAGGCTTTGCCATCAGGCATAACGAACACACTTTCGTGCTACCCGGCCTACTGCGTGATGTCAGACAAGTTGCTTCCCCACTCCATGGGGATTTTCCTGTCTAAAACGAAGAATGAAAAATAAAAATAATCAAACCAAGAGCTTCTGCAACATACGTAAGATACAGCGTTTTTCTTTTTGTCTGTAATTAAGTAATGTGATCTATGTGAACAAGGCATTTCTTCTAATTTACATTTACCTTTACCTTGGCACAAAGAGAGGTCACAGCTTACCTAGAGAGTGATACTGACTGCACACCCCAAAGCACATTGGATTGTTACCTGCCTTATCATGGTTCAAGTGGGAACAATTCTATTTTTGTCACGTAGTCATGGAAAACTTCTGCCTGTGCATACAAGTGTTAAAAATATGGTTCCTAGGTAAGAATGCTGCCACCTAGCACAAGTATTCTTCCTTTGTCCTTTAGATAAGAGGTACACGGTGCCTGGAGTTCCACAGACCCCTACAACACCTTCTCTGCTTTTCCTCTTGCTTTATCTCCAGTATCATTTCTTCATGGTCCTGTCTCTTATTTCCAATTAGCTCCACCCCGTGTTTTCAGGTTAATTGATATCTCCGTAAGTTAACTACCTGCTCACCACTTTCTGTTAAAGGGGCTTTAAATAACTACACAAAGCAGCTGCAGGGAATCTGAACAAAGCCAGGACACAACCCTCCAAAAATCCCCTGATAATTTTGCTACTCCTACTTATTATGCCTTCTCTGGGCAGTGCCTTTTTAATCCAGTAACTGACTTATGAGCCTGACAGAATGCACATCAGCATTAGGAATGTAAAAACACTGCAGATGGAAGAGACGTTAATTGTTAGCTAAGCTGACCTCACATTCCCTTCCCCTGAGGAGAACCACTGCGAGAGGTGCCTCTTCAGAGAGGCTGTTCTGACCCCTCAGTGCAATATCTAATTTAGTCTAGCAAGGATTTTTCAGTCAACTTGACCGTGAGAAGTCAGTGCTCAAAAATAAGTCCACTGCTAAAGAGATGCGAATTGAGTGACTTAAGACTTATTCGGGGAAGCAGAGAAAAAAAGAGATGCAACAATCATGAAGAGAGAGGATGGAAACTTCGGTGTAGTTAGTTGTTCCCCAGTGAAGCATCAGCAGGAGGGTGAGATGGCTTCTTCTTCCTTTGTTTAGGCCTGTGCAGTCATTGCTGCAGCCAATACTTATCATAGATCACTTTTATGGCTGCTCCCTGACTTGTGCCTGGCTGCTGCAGCTTTCAGCTCAAACCCAAGGCACCAGTGAGCTATTGATCACTTCAATATCCGTTCAGCGAAGCCCAGCACAGTCAATTCCTTTGGTTTATTTTTAGCTGCATTATTTCCCAGGGGGTTTACTGCATGGGGAAACAACACATACAAGGGGCATTGATAAACACCTATACCTTCTTTGTTTTCTTCTTTAAATGCAATCTATTTTCATCAATTTTTGGGGAATGCTAGTTAACAATTTAATGTCATAAGACAATCCTGCAGGAAGTACGCAGAGCTGTGATGCCCTCAGCCAGCACAGAAAATAACTACAATAAATAAGCATTGGAAATTAGTAATTCTATCAAAGAAAAAAAAAGAAAGAAGGACATTGCCAGTAAACACATTTTTAGTAAATACATCTTCAAAGTATTGAGTGTACCCTATTCTTTGAATGTCTTACAGTTAACTAATCAGACCCTTGAAAGAAAATCATTAGTCTACCCAGAAGACTCATTAATAAATTTTTCTGTCATTTGCAAAGTCATTCCTTGTTTCTCACCAGAACAACAAGAGATTTTTCTCCTCTTTCTCATGAAGGGCTCCCTAATCCATCTTTATGCTGCAGTGATTTCTTACATGTAACAGAAACAAATGTGCAGAAGAACACCCATCCTTCATGCAGATTTAAAAAAAAAAAAGGCCAGACTGAATGAGGAAATAACAGAGAGCCACCTGAATTCACAAATGCATCTAAAATACAGAGTTAAATACAAAATCAAGGTCTGGTTTTGCTGCTTTAAAATGGCTTTGTCATGGGTTAAAATTTCAGAAGAGTCGCTTCAACTTTTACCTGATTATGTATCTGGCACAGAGCACTGCAGTCAGCATGGCTACACTGATGTTAAGCCCAGGGTAAGTGAGAAGACCAAGATCAAGCACTTGGGAACCACAGGACTCTATGATGACACTGTCTCAGCTATATTATTACTTAGCTAGAAAAGCTCAGCTAGCCCAAGATCTGCGCTCCATTCATTGTCCACTTACAGTGTAACACCCTCATTTCATTGCCTAAGCCCTTCAGAAAGGGAACAAACACACACAGAGAGAATATTGGTAGATATAGTGCAAGACCACCTTGAAGGTGGTAAAAAATTGCTAATTTCACTGTCAGAATTCAGCAAAAGCAACGAAGTGATGGAGTCAGCCCAAGTTTGATCTTTGTATAATCATCCTTGAAAACATGCATGAAGTCTGACACACACAGTCAGCTTTTGTCATTCTCAGATCACTTCTAAAAGCCCCAAGTTCTCTTTTGAGCTAGACTGAGAATGAAGGAAATCAGAGCTCTCATCATCAAGTCTCTCTTTCTGCTCTCATCTGTGGTTATGTCCTTCCTACCTGTTTAAGTGTTAACAGAAGTCTGATGTTTTCAAAACTCCTCGCTGGATTTGAAATTCAATGTCAGTGTAATTTGCCTTCCTTGGCATCGCCTAGCTAAGAAAATATGGTTTAGGAAGAGACATATTTTCCTTGAGCCTGATTCTAAGATTCTTTTGCTAACTAGTCCCTGTCCTTGTGAAGTGGACTGGCACTCAACAAACTGACGATTTCAGCAGCTGTCCATGAATTCCAGCAGATACACTTAACTCAAGGCTCTGACAAATGGCTCTATGAAAGCAGTCACACACAACTTCTATCACCATATACTGGCAGGGGAGGTTTAGATAGGAACTCCCAAAAAATCAGCAGTTCATCTCCAGAGTCCCTTCTCTCTCTCAGTGAACAAACCCAAAGCACACATTCCTGCTTACAGTCAGCAGCAACAGATTTTCCTGTTTAGAAAAAAGCATATCCCACGAGAGCTGTTCAAAAGCAGGTACAACTTTTTGTACCTGTGGTAGCCCTTGTGAATTGGCAGAAAAGGCACAGAGGCACTTTTCATTACCAGAGATTTCACACGAGGCAGGGGTGAAAATTTGTTTTGTTTCAGGCATCCACTCAAGCAGAGGACTGATCCATTAGAGAACTTCCAACTCTCTTCACACAATTATTGCAAGCAGCTTGAATCTGACTGTTCTGCTAAATGGGTTAGTCTCAAGTGATATTCCTAGAACAAAAGCCTTTGAGTAAACAGCACACTTTTCTTCTCAAGTACGTTCTATGGTTATAAAAACCACACTATTTATTATTTTTACTACCATAACAACCAGTCTTAGCAGGTGCCTCCAAAAAGGAGATAAAACACTTTTTCCTATGCTAGTCCCAATATTCATATTATTAAATTACATTTTTCTAAGACCTCCATGTATTATTACTAGAATTTATTTATAGATCAAACGAACTAGCACTTAAAGAGCTGCAAAGGGGGTTAGTTTGCGATTGAGGAGTACATCCCTTCCTTTTCAGCGCCAGCTGCTCTCACGCCGAGCTTTCAGTCACGGTCTGCACTCGCAAACCGGGCAATTACTATTTTAAGAAACGTAAGTTCTTAAAATGATTAACACTTCTTGAGCGCTTCGCTCCTCACGCTGTACTAGGGCAATGGGAGAAGAACTTCCAGCAGGTCTGGTGCCGCCACATCCCGCAACCAGCGGCCCTTTCCCCGCCGGGAACCCGCGCCGGGGCTCCCGTCCTGGAGTTCCCCGGGGCTCCCGTGGTTCCGTCCCTGCTGTCCCCGAGTTCCCCATCCCTCCCCCAGCCCCGCGTCCCTGCCGTCCTTCCGTTCCTCGGGGCTCCCGCGGCCCCGTCCCCGCCATCCCCCGGGGCTCCCGCGGTTCCGTCCCTGCCGGCCCCCGGTTCCCCGTCCCTCCCGCGGCTCCATCCCCGAATTCCCCGTCCCTCGGTTCCCCGACCCTCCCGCGGCCCCGTCCTCGCCATCCCCCGGCCGCCCCGCAGCAGCCTCCTCTCCCCGGCGCGGCCCCTCCCCGGCGGCCGCCGGCCCCGGTCCAGCCCCGCGGAGCGCCGTGCCCGAGCCCCTTGCCGGGAGGGACACCCCGGGAGCCCGGCAGAGCTACGCGATGCTCCGCGCAGAGACGCGCACCGAAACCCCGGTGGGAAGGGAAATCGCCTTCCCACCAGGCAAATCCTACTTCGCTCAAGTTTCCAGCACTTTCTGCCCACAGCTGCCGCGCTGTCGGGTCAGAGGGCTATGTTCCCCCAAGGAACGAGCTGTATTCCCGGAAGCCCGGAGGAGCTGACCCGAAAGGGTCATTCCTCAGGGCCCCGGTGAAACCCCGGCCGCTCTCCCGTCCGCGCCTCGCCTTCCATGGACATATTTGGAGTGAGATGCGGCTTTTCCCCGAGCGTGCTTCGGAACAAAACCGGAGCGGCAGCTGCCGGCAGAGTTTGGGACCAGGGAAAAGAAGGAGGAAAGAAAAAAAAAGTCGGAGTTTGGGCTGGATCTCTCATTTTTTAAAAGACATTCACCGCCTGGGCAGTTCACAGCTGAAAAATAAATCAGGCTCGCCTCTCCCCTGGCAGGCCGGGCGGACTTAACCAACTTTAAATAAACATCACAGGGCCGAGGTATCGAATGATTTAATGCACAAAAAAGGGACTGCAGTGCGTCAGAGACAAAAGGCAGCTCCTGCCCTCGCC
>VZRL01001768.1:1075104-1086522 GCA_013397895.1 Origma solitaria
TGGCGGCTCTGTGTGCAGGGCTGGGCGCCGCGGGGCGAGCGGAGCAGCCCGAGCTGCCGTCCTGCCCCGGCCGGTCCCTGCCGCGCCCCCAGCCCGGCCTTGGGCAGCGCGCTGCCCTCCGGCGCTCTCGCAGGGCAGCTCCGACCTACTGCCCCGTGCAGGCAGCGACAGCTCAAAGCTCCTCCCCAAAACTCCTTCCCCGTGACTGTAATTCCAGGTTATAGTTGATAAACAACAACAATAATGCTCCTCAGTGAGGGTGTGGGCAGGCGCTGTTCTTCGGATTCAACTGGCTTGAACTTTCTCAGCGCTTTGCAAATGCGTGTCTCAGTGCTCGGTTTCACTCAGAAATACACCTGAAGGCAAAGAGTGTGTCTGTGAGGTTTAACACGGTGGCTTTCTCATGGGTGCTCTATCAGCATGTCATGCACTCAGTGGGTTTGGTTTGAGGTAACCGTGCTGCACAATTACACCACTTGTAGTCATCTGACAGTCACAGGAGCAGACACAGATGCCTGTTGAGAGTTACTCTAAGTAGAAGAGTGAATGCACAGTGTCCCTCAAATGCAGAAGTTACCTTCTACAAAGCTATTTGCTTCAAGGAATTCAAAGTGTGAATTCCTCGGAGGTAGGTGCTCATTACTGAAGTATCTCTAATTTCAAAAAGACCCTTGCCTCTTCACACGCCTGAGCACAGCCAGGATCTCCTCCTGCTCGCGGCAGGATCAAAGATCTCCGATACTGCTTGACACTGATAGTCATTCATCTTTTGACAGGGGGTTTTGTTTATCACACTGACAAACCAAATAATCGCTGGCACTTGCTCCTTCATTCCTGCAGCCCTTCCATCCTGCGTGTCCCTTGCTGTCAGAGCCACGCTCTGCTCCACCACAGACCCATTTTTTCTGCCCTCGCTGTTGTGTGCCTTAGACTCCTAAGTATTATAAATGGATCATTTTTCCCCCAGAGCATTTACTTTCAGATATCTGTATTGCCATCACCTTTTCTGACTCACCTATTTTCTAAGCAACAAATCCCATACCTTGCTCATCTCACATCAGTCCTGGACAGGTGCCTGTCCCTGGATACGTTTCCTAGCTCTGCTGCCTCTCATGCTCTCTCAGTGGCATAAAACCTCTGCTCAGCCTCACCAATGTCAGCAGTAGCCTCAAAAGGCATAATATCAGCGATTTATTCTGGTTTCAATCTGCAGAGGAATTTCACTGTCAGTTTTGCAACAGAAAGGCACACTTAGACCATATGTTCCCTGTAGCATATGCCAGAATCTCTTTCAAATCAACAAAAGCAGCTGATTCAGACACAGGGGACACAGATGTTAAAAAGGTCCTGCAGGAAAATTACTCTTGTAAGTTGAGGAAGTGATACAGATGGGGTTTGTAGCTGACAGAATGTAAACAGAGGCATGAAAAATGGGGGGTCTTTTTTTTGCTGCAGCTGGCAGCCAACCATATCCTCAGAAGAGGTAATGAATAAGGTCAGCAAGTAGGTGAAAAGGAAATTTCAAAGGGATATCTAACTTAAGTTAGACATTTTTGTGGGGACATACCCTGCTAAGAAACAGAGGGAACTGCATCTCACAGAAATTATCATGGCCGAGTGATTCAGGATTCACTTGAGCTGCTGCAGGGTCTACAAGCATCCAGCTGGAGAGAGAACAGTCTGGGCTGACAAGGAAAAGCCTTTTCTGTGATTGAATTTACTTGGCAAGACATCATGTTTTTTTCTGTTAATTAAATTGTCTTTCCTGACAGGTAGGATTTAGCCTGGTTTCCTGTGCAGGTGAAAGGACTGCCAGTGAGGCAGGTTACGCAGGGTGTCTGTACAGGGATTCACTGTTTGTTCCCTGCTGCTGGGATGTCACCGGGCCATAGCTGTGACTCTGAGGCAATGTGGCTTCTAGTTTATATTGTCATTAACCATCCTTCAGATTAGAATGACTTAAGAAAAGGTTAATGTAGGGAATACTGCCAAGCAAAATTCTTGGCTTCAGGAAAATCTGTTATTAGGATAAGTGAGTCTCTCTAGTGCCTGGCTAATCTTAGATGAGACTCCAGGTTCAAGGTCTGTATGTTCCATCTCAGAGGGGGAAACAATCAAGAAGCATTTGCTACTTTTTGCTTTCTTCATGTAAGTGCAAACACAGCACTCCTGACTTGCCCAGGTTCCTATCTGCACAGTGCTTCCCACACCCAGGAGTACCAAACTAAATATTTGCTCCAGGGTGTTCCACTGCAATTAGAAACTGTAATTGTAGTTAGAGCTGATAACAGGGTCTTCCATGTTTCCTTGTCTTGAGCATGGGCTGCACAGAGCTCCCTCCCAGCGGCAGGGCAGCTCCAGCTCAGGTTGTACAGTGCTGCACTGTTGTGATAGAATTGTTATTCACTGTATTAATCAAGCAGATATCTCTGGTGTGTCAGGAAACAACACGTCTTGCAGTAAGATTAAATTGGCTTTCTCCCTCCTGAGGAGCTGCAGCACTTTCACAGGTCACCTAGAGAGAAGAGGCTCTGTTAACCAGGGCTGGGAGTTCAAATGTTTGTTCTGGAGCAGGTATTGCAGAGAGCTGGCATTGATGAACCTGGGTAAGTGCCGTGTCTGGCACGTGTCGAGTGCTGTATCCCACAGCAGGCTCCAGTCCAAGTTCTCTCTCGGATGCATTTAAGAGTGAGTCATATGAACACTGTTAATAAATGCAGCAAACGCAGACTTTCTCAATCATCAGCTTCAAGAGACATGATGAATTTGACCAGCATGATTTCTATCACTTGATGTTTCAGCCAAATCCAGAGCATTGCTACTGAATAGCCTAGATCTTCACTGATTGTATTTTGAATATCCTGCTCCAGGTGTTTGAACAATTTCACCTAAAAGCAAAAAGGTCTCACCTATGAATTACTGTAACCAGAGCTGTGCAGATGTTTGGCTATATGGTTTGTTCAGAATCCTGAAATTGTTTGTTGGGCCGCTGATGCAATTGGCACCTGCCTTTCAGAAAGTTAAAGATGCAAAGTGATTGATAACCTTGTACTGATCTCCCACTTATGCTACAGACTACTTTTGACTTGATTTCCAGTGTTTGGTGCATAATTCAGTGTGAATTAGATGGTGAAGTAGAGAGCAGACGTAGGTGGATGGAGCCATCCACAAATGCTCTGATCTCACTCTGACTGCTGCACGGTGCAGACATTGTTTAGCTCTTAGAGCTTGATCATGCCATCTGCTTATTGGACTCACAGTAACAGGCAAGTCATTTGATAGATAAATATATTTCCTATGAACTTTCAGAGAAAATTCAAAATATTAATTAGAAAATAGAGTGCTAAGTGTACTGTTTAAATGGAGAGAAGCTTTTTAATGTACATGTGGCAATCGCACTGCAAACACACTAAAGCTGGGCATTCACAAAGTACATACTCAGATTTCAAAATTTCAGATTTTTTGAACCTAAAAAGACTGCAGGGGCTAATTCCAGTACAATTTTTATTTTCTTTTGCCTTTTTACTTTCACCTGGAACGCAATTTGTCATGAGTCAGGGAGCAAATCTGGCTGTGAACATGGCAAAACCAGCTTTAATTTCTGTGATCTGTATGCAGCAAAAGCAAAATTCAATTCCAAATGTAGGCAGCAGAAGACAACTTAAATTAAGCTCTCTTAATATGTCACGAGGGGCATATGTAAGGTAAATTAATACTTCCAAAATAGGCATTATTGGCTTTTCATTCCCTGTTCTTCCTGTGTCGGTCAGACAGAAGCCTAAGGAGGTTTAGGAGGTGTCTGGGTCTACCCAAGGAGCAGAACTTTGTCCTCCTTAGAGCTCAGGAGGATGAACGAGAGTCAGTCTGAGCTGGCTGCTTTAATTGCCACAGTGGCCAGCACCCGTTAGAATTGAGAGGCTCCCACCTAGTGGATAGTCTGCCCTGCTGTACTCTGGGCTGCCATGACCCACATGTGCTTTGGAACATCTGGGTTATTTTCCAAAGTTTACTGGCAAATCTCGGTCCAAAACAGAATCATTTCCAGAGGTGAGGGTGCCCAATAGCAGACATAGTACAGAGTCTGGAAAAAACAAACTGAAAAGGGAGTTTAAAAACCCTCTTTCATGAGCAAATGGATCCTTTTATGAGAAGAATGTGGCACATGTGGAGGCAGAAGTATTTCTCCAGTTTCTGTGGGTACTGCAGCTGATTTAATTATATTGGTGCTCTGTCCCTAATCATCCCTTCCAAATATTTTTATTCCCTTGAATCGAAGAAGCAGATGCAGAGCTGATAGCATCTCTGACTCTCTCCCTGGCACAGTGGAGTCTCAAAGGAGGCAACGAAAGCAAAGAGAAACAAATGCCTGTCCTTTAGTCTCTGCTCCTTCTGGCTCTCCTTGGAGCAGTGTCTGCCTGGGAATTCAGCTTTGGAAGTGCTAGCATTTCCTAGCCATACAAAGAGCTCTTTGGGCCCATGCCAGGAATGCAGCCCCTCCACTTCTTAGGAGAGAAGTTGTCTGCTCAAGGCTGGCTCGCTGATAAGGGCAGCTCAGAAGCATTGGAAGAAGCATTAGTGCCTCCCCTCCTTTCTCCTGGAGCTGTTTCCTGCTGAGTTCTCACCCCAGGCCCCCCTCCAAAGATATCCCACAGCTGCCGTGCCATTATTGCTGTTTGCCTACCTAGGAAATCCATCAGCAGGGGCTGGGCAGCTGCATCAGCACGATGGGCAGATGTGAGGGGGAGGCTTTCTGGACAGTGTTACTCGTCACTGGATCAGCTATCTGATCCACATAGGCATTTACACATCCACTCCATCGTGCAAACGAGTGAGAAAAACTAAAACTAAAACCTTAAAACTCCCGGGTGGCACAGAACCCACATGCTCCTTTAATGGAGTGTTTCACTGTGTCTCTGCTGAAATTTGAATCAGCCAAGAAGTCAGCACAAATCTTCACTTGCCCAATAACCTTCAGGAGATGGACTTATAAACAAAACTATGCTTGCAGGTATCCTCATGCAAAAGTGAGTTTTGCCACTGTGAATTTTAATACTCAGTCTTCAGCAGTAAAGAAATCCAAGTGAAAAATCTTAGTCTACATACTCCTGATAAAAACAAAACAACAGCCAGAGAAGGCATTTATGAAAGACTACTTATTATAATAATTTTCCTCTAATTTCATTGCTAGCAGAGTTGAGTAAAAATCCCATCTCTACAAGTGGCTCTGACTCGTAGCCAGGAGATGGTTTATGTTGGATTGGAAGGCTCAGTAATTCCTGTTCATATCCCCCAGCTCTGTGTCCTGCAGCAGGGCCACAGAGGGAACAACCTGCCGCTCAAACTGAGCTATCACTGACTTCCTTTTAAAATTAGAACTGAGAACTGTAATCTGCAGCTTCTGATCACATTTTATCTTCTTCTGCCATCCCTGCTCAAGGGTCACCTGAGAGGGAAGAGGGGTAGGAAACTGGGGACTCCATTTCTGCTCGAGTGGCTGAGTTATGACTGCATCTCCAGAGTTTCAGAGGAAGAAAAATCTGGATAATGCATAAAACCTGGAGTTCAGAGCAGCTGTAGGGAAATACTTTCCAAATTTAATCAATTTTCTGAAACAGAAGATTAGGTGATGCTTATCTGCGTTAACAGAACTGTAATTTTGGTCTGTAGTAGCTAAAAGGATTTTTTCCAATCTTTGGCTTATTTGAACCAGAACAAAGCTGTTTTCCTTTTCCACTGTTTATATTTCTAAATAGTCCAGGGCACTGGAAAGCTAGATTTTTGTTTCTAAGTGCATATTGCAGATTTTCTCATATCTGTCTAAAGTCTCATACTTTGCTTTATTTTATTTTTGGCTGAACATTATCTATTCTGTGGTTTAAATATCAACTCTATTAGGGAAAAAAAAAAAAGTACAGATGGTGCAAAACACAAAAACAGTGGATCTGATTTCCAGAGGGTTATCCCGGCACGGAAAGATCCTTGCTAAGCTTTGGGACAGCTCAGCCCTCCTTGTGTTCCCTGGTGCTGGGAATGTGGCCTGGCAGTTAACTGGAGCAGATCAGTCCCAGTCTTCAGCAAATCCTGAGTTGCCAAAATAATCTGCCTTGGCAAGGTGAGAGAGCCAGAGCAGTTAGAGAAGCAGCAGAGTGCTGCCCTGGTTTCTTCTCCCATCCCACAAAACCTTTGGAGATTTCCTAATTGTTGGTGATTTTCACTGAGAAGGAAAAATTTTTACTGGTTTTTGTCTGTGTGTAGAAAAATTAAAATATCATCCCAGAATAATTCCAGGCTTGGGGCAGGCACTGGATTGTGTTTCGAGTCTTGTGGCTCCTACCCAAATCCGAGCCTTTAACCTTCATTTCTTGCAGCTCAGTTCAGCTCTGTACCACAGATCAGTGCATGTGGTTTTTTGGTCTTTTGTTTGAGATTTTTACTGGCTCCACATCTGTGTTTGCTGAAGCCCGTCCTACATCAGGTGCAAATTTTTTCTTTGAGAATTCTGTTTTAAGCCTTTACCCTCTGCTGCTTTAATCAACAGGAGCAGAACCAAGTTCTGAGAATGAAGTTCTTTGTGTTTCACCAGGGATTTTTAGCTCTACATCTTCACTGGGAGCAATGCCAAGTCTGAACATCCAGGGAGAACTTGCAAGAGAGGGAACTGAGCAGTCTGCAGTAATATCAAGCAGGCAGCAAGACTCAGCAGAGCAATAAACAGATTAAAAGAAAGACTCTTGCATGACTGAGCCCTTGTACTCAACACACAGTGTGGGATGCTGTGATCTAATAGTGTCTAGACAACTATATCCTACATAATTTTCTTTCTTCTCTAACATGAACGCAGCCAGAAGATTTCCCACAAGAAAATACATTAAGAGAATTTTGGGTTGCAGGTTTACATGCTCACTAGTCAAAGAACATCCAGGTGAATTCTGCACAGAATCCCTACGATGTTCTTATGATAAACATTTATCTGTGCACATGGTTCCCCTTTTTACCTGTTCAAGGGCTAAAGCCTTAAAAGACAAAATCTTTGTACGAGGTTTTGAAGCAAAGTTGTGCATTTGTAATATGGTGCATTTAGGTGTCAGTAAATTATGGTTTAATGTACAATGAATGAGAATGTCCTTGTTCATCATCATCATTTATCATAATTAAAGATGTTGGGTGATTATGAAGTATGCATAATGGGCAGAAATACTTTTAAAAAACAAATAGGTCTTATATAAGAAGTTTGGAATAATATTTCTTTTGGTTCTGGACAGGCAAATAAAGATATGTCTTATACAGTTCTGCTTCGTGGTTTTGGTATAACAAACACCTGAACTGCAAGCATCAAAGTTTGGGGTAATTGTGATAATCAGATGTCTCCTGTTAAGGTGGCCAGGGAGTCACATTCTCTTGGATTATTTTTGTTCGGTTTCATAACAGAAATAAAAACACTGGGAATTTTCTGGCTTTTGGAAGAAGCTCCAATTAAGACAGAGGTACAGCCTTCAAAATTTCTTTTTGTGAACCTCGGGAAAGCAACACTGCACCTGTTTATTTGTGTATTTAGCTCACTGATTTTGCCAGACCATATTTTGCTGCTGTTAGCCCTGTGGGATCACATCCAAGGCTTTTTCAGAGTTTTGACTGTGATCAAATAGGAGCAGTGTGACATAACAGGAAGTTTTCTTGTATTTTAGAATACATGTGTCTTTTCTTGCTGTAAACAAGGAAGCTGACAGATGACAAATTCTGGATGGCATTTGAACTAAACTTCCAGTAGACTGGCAGCGTCTTTATGTTTATTTTTGGTGGAATGACCTTTCCATGTGTAAAGGCTCTAGATGCTTCCTGACTAAGTTATACTTCCACATGAGAAACCTTTCAGCTCAGAGGAGTTAGGTGGGAGCAGTTGATGAAGGTATCTTCTGCTTTCTCACAGCCCCCTGCTCAAATTTTAAGAAAAAGGGTGTTCACCTGAAACATAAAGCTGTAATGAAATTTGCTTTTTCTTGTTGTTTTTTTTGGTGGCTGTCAGTTATTACAACAAGATTTTTAGAGGAGTTGATGGGCTTGATGAGCTATGTGAAAAAAGAGAAAAGATTCTTCTGCTTTTCACCTACAGGTAAGATTTATTCCTCTCAGTAAAAGGTAACTGATATTAAAATAAGAGCATTTTGATGCAGAAAACTGATCCTTCTTCATGTTTTCTCATTTTTAAAAGTTTTAATTATTTGCCAATTCTTTTTCCATTTCCTTATGAATTATTATTTAATTCAATATATTGAATTAATGATATATTCAATTAATTGAATATATTTTAACCAGTTTACTTGGCTCAGCTCCCATCCTGGCCTAGCTCTGGTTTCCTACCTGTCTACTGTGAGGGAAGAGGTTTGGCTATGTCTGTGTGCGTGTGCTTAGCAGCTGCAAAATTCAAATAGCTCAGACTATTAGCCCTGTCTCCCTGTAAATATCAACCTTCCAGCTAAGTCAGGTAAAACTAAATACATCTCATTTAGATGAAGCATTACATTTGGAGGGAGACCAAACATATAAAATAAACAACAAATAAATCAAGGTCAGGAATGGAAATCATTCAGGCTTCTTTCCTGGTTGTATTCCATAATTCTGTGCTACATCCCACATGTGAGGAGACCTCCAAATTTTGCCCCAGGTATTTCTATTACCCACCCAAAAGCACCCATATTTGAAGAGTTATTTTAAGTCTCACTGCACCTGCTGTTCTTCAGAAGGATAATTTGATCTATAAAGAAGGACAAATCAAAGTAATTGGATTTAAAAGAAGCTGGATATCAAGACAAACCCTCCTGCTGTTGAAGTGAGGATGATGAGGAGCAAGAAAAGATTGTATTTAAGTCTCATTTCCTTCTGCCTGCTTCCCATCAGGGCTCTGACCTCACTGTCCCACATCGTAGAGCATCTCTGCTGCTCTGCATTGTGCTGGGTGAGAACAGTTCCTCCAGAGGCTCTCCCAGATTCCTTCCCTCCTGCCCCATCCCTTCCCTCTCCCTCTGGGAAAGCAGCAGTGCTAGAGGCTGCACTGGCTCCTGCCCCCCGGCCTGTCCCTATTCCTAATTCCACATTGCCCTCCTAGGGCAGCTTGTGCCACCTCCCAGGTGGACCTACAGTAGCCTGAGGTAATGATTAGGAACTCACACCTTTCCTGTGTCTTGCTTTTCTTCATGAATCTGTAAAATGCAGGTTCTGTAGAATTAAAAAAAAAAATAGAAGTGCTTTGATTTTAGAGCTGAGGTGAAGACAAGCCAGCAAACCATCTCTGCAAGATTTCACTGCTGCCAGATTTGGGATTAAGAATAAGGTATGCAAACTGAAAATTTCCAGTAGATAAGCTGCTCTGACAAAGAGATAAATCAAGAGGCAAGTCCAAAACAATTTCTTTGCTCGAGTCAATACTCAGTGAAAACTGTAATGTTGTTGAAACATCTGGGCAACTCTCTGGGCTCAGCCATCCAACTGGTTTTTTACCCACCAAACAGAGTCCCTGGCCAAGCCATGGACAGCCAGTTTCTCCAGGAGGATGCTGTGGGAAATGGTGTTAGACTCTTTCCTAAAGTCCAGGTAGACACAAGAGGGACACATCCACAGCCTTTCCTCATCCAGGCTGGGTATGTATCCCTGTCATAGAAGGATATCAGGTTGGTCAAGCAGGTTTTGCATTTTCCAAAACTCATGTTGGCTGGGAGTGATCCCCCCATTAGCAAATCTCAAAAAAGGTACTTTTTAATGGGAAAACATAGTTGCATAATGGAGTTTTTTCCAGAGAAGTTCTCCTGGGGTCAGTGCTATCCAACAATCTGAACACTGCAAATCAGTCAGTCTTTAAACCCAGGAGAAAAACTTCACTCTCAGTAAACACTTGGAGAAGATTAAGTCAGTGTCTAATTGTTTTATACAGGGCTTCACTCCTTGGATGTTGTTGTAATTAAATCTACACCCACTTTTTGCAGGGACCTTGAGTATCTCTGAAAGTGAAACAAACCTTAGGTTTTTGGGGTTTTATTTTTTGTTTTTTTTTGTTGTTGTTTTTGTTGGGTTTTTGTTTGTTTGTTTGTTTTTGTTTTTGTTTTTTTTAATTGCTGCATTAGACAAACACACATTTCCAGAGACACACTGCCAGTGCTGCACATACTGATGCTGGTCAGTAATGGGTGCCACCACACCATTCTGTCTCACAGCACCTCACCAGCCCTGCTTCATCATCTCCTGGGGCTGCAGGCATTGGAAAATGTCACAACACTCAGAGAATTCCTGGGATTTACTGCCCATAAGCCAAACACGTGAAATAAACAACAAAGTCTTTGATCCCTGCTGGACACACAGATTCCTTGCCTACAGATCTCTGGCTATTCAAAATCCATGCTTAGAGTGCCCAGTAATTCATTATATACTCAAACTGCTGTGTTTTTAATACATTTTTTAAAGTTACTTAAGCCACCTCTCTCTGCATCTATGTGCTAGAACAACTTCTTCCAGAAATATGTGCCTGGCAACAATTCTTGCATGTTTAAGCTGAAGAGAGGAAAACACTACTGTGAGAGTAGCAGGCATGAAAATATTGAGTTTGATAACTATATAAGCACTTTTCTCTGTGATGCTACTATTTTGGAAGAGGGAGAGTATGTAAGAGCACTTGAATATTCAATATGCGTACAAACGGAATTTTTTCCAGAGTGAGAGTGCTGTGATTATTCTGCAGGAACTGCACGTGAGGATGCTCAGCCTCAGCCCTGGGGATGCTGAGCTGAGCTGTCCTTATTCATTTCCTCACTGACAATTCCTAACTTGGCTTCTCTTGGTGAGCAGCACACATATCCTCATCTTTGCAATGAACTCAGGCTGTGGCGGTACACACGCATGGATGTGGATGGCAGATGAAATCAGGATATTTGCTTAGGAATCACGGGATCAGAGTGGTTTGGGCTGGAAGGNGGCATGCCGGGAGCTGTAGTTTTCGCCTGCGCTACCGCCGGTCTGTGCGCAGCCGAGTGAACTACAACTCCCAGCAGCCCGCGGGGCCCCGCCGCGCCGTGCCCGGCCGTGCNGCCCCAAGACCCTGGCACACACAGGGGCATGTCCCACTAGGCCAGCTGGCTCCAAGCCCCATCCAGCCTGGCCACCCTTTTCCAGAGGCTGAGGCGCCCGGCAGTGACGCACCCCGGTGTAGCTCAGCTCACCCCGGCACAGGCCACACGGAATGGCCGGGATGAGCCTCGGGGCGCAGCGCATCTCGGTGCTTCTCCTCCCACACATGGTGACACCGCGCTCCAGCGCAGCCTTGGGACCTCTGTCCCGCGCTGTGGGGCTGGGGATGAGCCCGGCCTGGAGACGGGATCGGGCCGGGATCGGGACGAAGCGAATCTTCCCGGGCTGGCGGCCGCCAATCGCGGC
>VZRL01001768.1:1086910-1115218 GCA_013397895.1 Origma solitaria
GGGAGCGGGGCCGGGGCCTCGAGGGGTGCCGGGGGAGCGGAGGGAGGTGAGCAGGACGGAGCGTGTGCGGCAGGGCCGGGAGCGGGGTCCGGGCAGGGGGAGCGGGAGCGGGAGCGGAGCGGGAGCGGAGCGCGGCGGCCCGCGGGGAGATTGCGCTGCACCCATCCGGGGAAAACGCGGGCGAACCGGAGCTGGAGCCGTGGTGTAACGGGGTCTATTCCCGGAGCTTGGGGGGGTCTGTCCCCCGAGGTCTGGGGGTGCAGGCGGGGGTCCCAAGCCTTCCCCGGGGGGCACAGGCCGCCCCCGGGCCCCCCCTGCACGGCGGTCCCGGCGCTGGGAAAGTTCTTTGTGCTCTCCCGGCGGTGGGTGGGAGGTGGGCAGCGCCGGGAAACCGGGAGGGATCGCTTTTCCCTCCAGCGTGTCACGGTGTGGTTCAGTAACAGGGTATCGGGCCCAGCAGAAAGAAATAACTGTGTTGGCCGTGTGTCTCCGGGCTGTTTAGTCACTTGGTGGCTGTCATCTCTTTTCTGTTAAAAAATACAAATTTGAGCTTTTTTGGGTTGCTCTTGAGTTCTTTCCAGCTCTGCAGGTATGGTTTTGATGAATTTTCTTTGTCCTGTTGGCTTAAGCGAGGGAGGCTCGCACTTGTGGTTGGGCACTTGCGAGCAGGGATTTTGTGCTGCTGCTGATTTTAAGCAGTTCCCAGATTTCCACTTCAGCTGCCAGAGGGTGTTTGGGGCTCAGGGAGCGGTGCAGCGTTCGGGCTGTCCCTGGGAGAAAGGCAGTCTCATGCTCGGGCTGCCCAGATGACAAACACAGCTCAGGACAGTGCAAATGAAATCTTTGTCTATTTAGCTTTTGGGACAGTAGCCTTCAGAAAAGCTCCCAGAGATAGTCTGGACTGAAAGCCACTCTAAAGAAACGACTGAAACAGAGTAAAATGTCTCATAATTGTTTTCACTACCAAAATGATGACTTGGCATTTAAGGCTTCTCAAGGCAATTTGTGTTTTTTCTTCTTTCTATGTCTACAGAAGTTCTTTTAACTCGTTTATAGTGTAGTGTAAGTACTTTGTCCTCGCTCCCTGAGATGCATAGTTTAAGTAAGCATATCTGAAATGCTTTTTGTGTTGATTACCCAAATGATTGGAGTTTGCTTGGCCCTGAGAGTATTGTTTCAGAATGGGAGAGAAAAGGGCAAAGTCACACAGTGTTTTACTCGGTTTTATTTTCAACGTTCCATTCTCATGACTGGCTCTTTTTCTTCCTTTTAAACAGCTGCTATATTCCCACTAAGTTTTAAAATGTTCTTCTAGTGCTAACAAGTTCGGGTGCCACATTGGCCTTGGGTTCTTCCCAGTAACACATCCATTAATGACCTGACTTAGCCAACTTAGTGACTAATAAGGAAAAATACATTTATACTAAGATGTCTGAAATAGCGTCTCTACAGCTGCCCAAAATGGTTTATTGCACACGTATGACTGTTTCATTTGTTAAACTAATAAACAGCATGTACATTAATTTCCTAGTAGTTCTGTAGTAACCACAATCACAAAGGGTTACCTTCCTGTAATTATTTGAAGGCTTTTTGCATGGAAGACAAAAACTTCGCTGTAGCATTCTTTACATTTTACCTTCTTGTCCCTACTTTTTATCTGAAATGTCTTTAAATTTAGAATTGCAAGTCGTGTTTTAAAGATTGTTATCTTGAGCAATGCTTTTTGTATAGAGCTGCTGTGATCTCATAAATAAAACTCACTGTCCCCCAAGAGCAACTAAAAATATTGTTAGTTGAACTTCTAAGTTTTCATTGTTTGGTTTATTTGGGGAGGGGGAAGAAAGCTACTGAAACAATTTGTTCTTCACTATTTGACCACGTGCAATAGCGCTTGATTGATAGTGTGAGCAGTACTTTATGAATGTCTTCGTTTTTCACTCCCGAAGGAATAAATGAAATCCAAAACCTGTAAGTTAGGAAGGAATTTTCTTTTTTAACAATTACAAGCAAGTTTTTTTTACTTACAGAAAGCAAACCCTACCTAGCCACTGTTCACATAATGTTTATGCCCATCTTAAATAGCTCAGGAGTAAGGATTGTTTCAAGTCAATTTGCAGTACTTACAGGGCTGTTATGTTGTTTCCAGTCATGATAGGTCAGTTATGAACCTCTGAGAATTCTGAATATTTTCTGAGGCTTAATATAGAAAACAGACACCATTTGCATTTTTATTTCTCATATTTCTTCATAGAAATATGAAGAATAACCTTCCATATTTTCTGCTAAAAAACTTTCCCAGAAGGGGGGCCTTTTTGCGTTATTTGTCCTATGTAATTTTTAGTTGGTCCTAAAATGAGCTGTGAGCTTCTGATTTTTTTTGTTTTGTTTGTTTTAATAGAACACTTGAAAGCTGTTTTCTCTGAGTACCGTTAGGTTTCACAGGCTGTATCAAAGTCCTGCTTCTACTTTAAAGAGGAAACTAAACTATCAGAAACCTAACATGTTGCTAATGTTATCAGCTCTCACAGACAACCAGAATAGTTCCAAATTTGTCTATTCTTGTTAATGTTTTTAGAAATGTTTTGTGTGGTTTGTAGGTATTCATGACTTCCCTGGCAGTCACTGAACACCTACAAGTTGTTATCTCGTCGGCCTTGCCGTGCTGTATTCCAAGTCTGGAATGTGGATAAGGCTTCCCCCGGATTCACTTCTCTTGAACTTCCTTTCAGTTCAGCTCTTTTACAGGAATGTTGTTTTCTTGGTATCATTTTACTTCCAGTAGCTCGCTAGCACTAGGCAGAGTTGCTGCTAGAATTTCTATGAGCTCTTGAGCTCATCAGTTACCTTATTGCTTATCATAATTTCTTCTTTTAAATGTGGAAACTGCAATTTCTTGCATGTTGCCGGTATGAGAGAGAAATCAGATTTGCTATGTTTCTTCAGAAAAGGATGTAAGGGAGTTTTGTGGCTCTGAAAGTACTGTCTGTAAATGTCCCTTTCTTACCTTCCTGTCTAGGATACAAAACAAACCTGTTTACCTTCAAAAAGAGAAATTTTCTGCTCAAGCCAAAGAGTTCAGTTCTAAAACTCATTATGGACTGATACATGCCTTTTGTATTCTTTAGATAGTTCTACAAGATCTCTAAATTTCAAGTGGTTTGTTATTCTTTGTGTTGTCAGCAGCATTCAGAAGTGCAATAGATCAAAATTTATGTCAGGACATCTATGTGACTATAGCTTGTTGGGTTTTTTTGTAGCTGCTTGTTAATTGGTAATTAAGTGCTTCAGGCCTCCAGAGGAGAGCAAACACTATTGCCTGTATGCAAAAAGCCACAACTTTTGCTGCCCTGTCACATTATCCAAGACAACCACCTATAAAAGTTTAGTAAGTGCTTCTGCCCGGCTGGGTTTTATGATTTTTTTTAAAATTTGGCATAATATATTCTCTAGAGTGTGTCAGTCTAAAAAGATGGAAATTCCACACAATAGTGTTTTGGGAATCTTATGTTTTGTTGGGGTGTGGTTCTGATAATTTTGATTTCATGTAGTAGCAGATGCTGTTATGTTACTTCATGTGTGAATTGAGCTAGAAAGGGGAAAGCTGGGAGGAGAAAGCTGACCATAGGTTGGCCATGTGTAGGGGGTGATTAGCATCAGCTGAGCCAAGTTTTGTGTTTCCACAAAGGTAAGATTCCTAATGTGGTGAATATATTTATTTTTAGTTCGGTAGTATTCAACATTCACACTGAAGATGTTTGCTTGTTTTTATTAAAGTCATCTCTAACTATAATGAAGGAGGTGATGTTACTGCAGTCTGTTTAAAGACATGAAAGTAACCATCAAGTCTTACTTTTTAACATATTGTTTCAAATTTGTAGAGGTTTGTATTCCCATATTTTACATTCATTTTGAGAGATTTGGGTCTCTGGTTGTTGTCCTTGTTACAAGAACCTTTATTGTGCAGCATTCTCAGAGTGTGTGTTGCTGAAGTTTCAGGGTTTTAGCAACTTGGGAAGGGTGGGAGTGCCTCTGACTAATGGTAATATTGTGCGCCGAGACAGTATTTATCATACACATTTAGGGAATTAATGAACCAGTAGGATTTCACATCCCATCTGAATCTAGCAGTCAAGGTGGTCCAGGTTTTTATGAACAAGCAGCTTGTTTCATAGCTAACGTTTATGATGCAACATTCAAAACTATTTTGCTGACGACATGGCCCTATCAGAAAAACAGTATATCTTACATCTTCTAGCAGTTAGTGTAGCTTTTCTTACCTTATTTGAATAGATTGCTGAGGAATGGCTTTCCCTGGCCTTTTTTTTTTTTTTAATTTTTTTTTAAGTTTTTGTAAGACCAAGAGGAATTCTCCAGACTGAGTTTTCAGATTTCTTGTGTTTCCCAGATACATATTAATATTATGCAGAAGAGGATGGTATTTGGTTTTTTGTTAGTGCTAATTGTACTCCTTGGTGTATCTCATTTGCAGTAGAAATAATGTTAATAAGACTTCACTGTGTTTAATTTCATGTCAGTGCAGCTGAAAAGGCACAGTATCCATGAATACTGTTCTGCAGCACACAAAAGAAACAAGTACTAGCAATAAGTTCACAGCACCACTGACCCTTTATGTTGGAATTCCTACTGGGATAGCTATTTTCCATCTGATTTTAGTAGTATCTGCAAAGGTTAATATTTCCACTAAAAGCTATTAGTGATTTTACAATTTAATCTTGATGAATGATTAACAAAAATTTAGTTAATATTTCAAAAAGAAGATATTGATAAATGTTTAACTACTAAGTTTTCAGAATAGATCTGAAAAGTCAGTGAGATGGGTAATTTGTCCTGTAAGGGGTCTTAGAGTTCTGGATTTTTTAACTTCTCTGCTGAAAAGCTTCATAACAGTACAGGCTTCTGTTAATAACTTGTGTTAATTCATACGTATTTAATAAGGGAGTAATGAGTACAGGAAAGATTTTAGTGGATATTCTGTGTTCAGGTGATGTGATACAGAAACTGTGTGTTCAGAAACTCTCTCTGGATCTTGTAGCATTGAAGTCCTGACTGACAAAGTGCAGAACTGTCCCAGAGTTGCTGAAAGAAGAATGACATAAACAAACATCTGTTGATAACATTGTGTAGTGTTCTGATGAAAACAAACATTGCTCATTTTAATTTTGCTGATCCGCATGAAAGTCCAGCTGTCAAACACAGAAGTTTTCAAGGGGTGGCTCTTAGAGCAATTCCAGAGCACACCTTTAGTTTGCTCAAAATAAATTGGTTTCTGCATAGACTAAGAAATGCTGGTTCACATTTATGTTCACTGTATTAATAGCTCAGGCTGACTTTAGTTTGCAGTTTTACGACATTCTATAGCAGATCAGAGTAAAATTAATAAAATGTATATTCTTTCAACTTCTCAATCACAAAAAGTTCTGCTCATGTTATTGGTTGCTCTTGAATTCTTTGTGCCTTGACAGGCTTATTTGTAAAGATGATGAATGTCCCTCTGCTGATGGCTTTTGACATCTGTTACTGTGACAAACCTTTCTCTTAATTGATCACTTTGTTTACAATTTGATTACAACTTAGTCACATTGTTAAAAATAATTTAATTTTGCATTCATGACTTTCTCAGACATTATTGTAACCTGGTAAATCTAGGACTCTTACCTAAACTTGATAAGTATTTCAAAACTTGGAATTATTTTTCAAGATTTACAAACTAACAAAAATCAAGAAGTCTGGGTGATATTAAAATAACACTGCCAGAATTCTGGGGGTTATTACAAAGGTGGGAGCTGTTGAGATAGATGCTGTACAGTGCATTCCTATGGCATAATGCTACATAAATTGCCTTGTCTGTTGGTGAGTGGGCTGGCTTTCCAAATGTTCAGGAAAACAGAAAAGTTGAGTTGCTTGCTTGCAAGGCAGCACAATTTGTCCGAGAGCTGCTCCTGAGCTCATGGGAGTTAGATGTGTGTTGTTCCCAAATTCAGAAGTACTCTTGATGAGATACTCAGTGGGAAGTGAAACTTAAAATATCTTTGCCCAGTTGGTTGCTTGTTCTACACAACATTCTTGAGCAATGTTCTTCATGCTTTTGACATCTCTGTGCCAAGGAAATGATTGGCACTAGGTGTTGGTGTCCAGTGTTACGTCTGAATCAAGCTTCACTTCTCAGTTTTGTGGCCAGCGTTATGATTTAGAAACCATATGAATGCTGCATTAAAACTATTTGAAACAATTTGTAAATATTCTCTTTAAGATACCTGAGATGTTTTAAAGGGAGACTTTTCTTAGTCGTTTAAGTTTTTAAAACTATAATTACATTTTAAAAGATGACAATTTCTGGTTTAAAATCTTGGTTTTTTGTTTCCTTGTATAGCTATGTAGGAAACCTCTCCAGAGATGTGACTGAGGTTCTCATACTTCAGTTATTCAGCCAGATTGGACCATGCAAAAGCTGTAAAATGATAACAGAGGTAAGGCCTTCCACATCCGAGAGGGGGGGTAGCAAATGTAATGTAACTTTTTCCTAAGTTGTTCAGAGTAAATGGAGTTGAGGGCTTCTTTCGGCATTACTGGTAGTGGGCTTCTCTGTGTTGATTGTGTTTGGCTTTGGGGATAACGCTTTGCAGGAGAGACGTATTGTGTGCAGCGCTTTTGCCTCTATCCCTGACATAGCTTTTATCAGCTGATGGTGAGATTCCACTTTATTTAATAGATTGTTACCCCCTCTTTTCCAGATCACATTGTTCTGATGATCAGAAACCTTAGTATTTTAAGTGGTATTCATGGCTATTCTGTAAATATTTTCACTTTATTTGAACATGAGCCTCAGTAATTTTTTTCCCTCTTGAATAAATGGTTCTTTGCTATGGATGAAAAGTAAAAATCCTTAAAAATAAGTTTGGCTCTTCCTCAGCCTTTTCTGCGCCAGTTCAAATAGCTCTTGTCTGCACCAGTGCAAATATCTCTTGTCTGCACCTGTCTGTTCTTAAATTAATTTTTTCTTGAAACAAAGTGACAAAATTTCCATAATATTCCTGATAAAGTCTTTTGCACAAAATGTTGGTAAGTATTAATGCTTTCTTGTCTCCATTGTAAATCCTCTGGTGCCTTTAGGGTTGGTAGCCATTTCTGTGAGCTTGTTGGCACATCCTGCGAAACTTCTCTCTCCCTGATACTTTACCTTCCTTCTACATTTATAACTGGTAAGCTTTGAATAGGCAGGGACTAATCAGAGCTTCTTCCAGGTTTAAGCTTTGGTCCTTTATCTCTGGTTTCTCTATGCTCTTCCTACTTTATCTGCTTCTTATGTTTCATACTGATTTGCAATTACAGATTTCCTGAGGACAGTTACATTAGTTTTTTGTCAAGATTATTATAAAGTATTAAAAAGCAGGTCCTGTGACCAGATTTCTCTGGAAGTGCTACTAGAAATTGCCCTGTGGGCTTCTTTTCCTTTCAATGTGTCACAGAGCTTGTTTGTTTCTTTGTTTTTAGCTTCTTATGAGCTTGCTGCTTGTTTAATCACTCTCATCTTTGTCCAGACTAATAATGTCCCATGTGACACTTTTCTCTGATGCATTTGCTCTAAGTTTATTGGACAAAAATAACAGAAGACTGACAGATCACCATTGTTAGTTTTTCTCTGAAGAAACAGTTTTGATTGTCATGTGCTCTACAGACATAAGGTGCTGCTGCTCCCACCTTTGGCTGGTTGAGAGCTGTTAGCATCAGTTTGGTTTCTTGAGGATCAGAGGAGAGATTCTAACACTAATTTTACCTTGGTTGAGGCTTTGTGGTTTTAAATCTTTCCATAAGTGAGACACCTTTATGAAACAAGTAGATAAAAACTACTGGCAGCTGTATTCAGTCACACTGAGGTGAATGCACTGGGCTGACCTCAGCACCTGCCACCAAGCAGTCACAGTGAGTGCAGGTTGGATTTTAGACTGGGACTGACCTGCAGCTGTCACAGGACCTGTCCGTAGTGTCCATCCTCCTACAGTGTGTGGCAAACCTTTCCCAGGAACTGAGTCATCGTTAGGTGGTTCTTACCGTTGTTAATACTGCCATCATGTTTTAAAAACTTGTGATTTTTCCATTTTAACCAGGTGTATCAGCTCATTCTTTTTCCTTTATAGAATATGTGACATGCACATGTCAAGTGTTGAAAGATTTCAAGTGTTTCTTTTGGGGGTATATAATACTCAGGGTGCCGGGACCATATTTGTAGGTTGTTTGAACACCTAAAGAGCTGAGTGTCTGCAAAATAGATTCTTCTCATGTTCAGGCAAGTTCTCAGTGCTAAAGAAGACCTCCCTGCAATCTAAAAGTAAGGCTGCACTTCAGCTGAAGCATAAACTGCACCAAATTTCCTGAAGAGGACTTAAATGGGTTTCCCAAAGTAGTGTGGGAGGAGGGTTGAATTAAGGCTTTCTGTTTTGGGGCATCCGAGGTGAGTGTGCTTGTGGAGAACTTTGTTACTGAAACTTTTTATATGATCTAGGTACATTTTCTCTCATCTGTTCCTGTGCATCAGTTAGAGGCCCTGAGTAGTGACGGTGTTCAGGAGGATGACTTCAGACTCCATGATCGTTTTAGGTGTATAAAGGCCTTGTGATCCCTTCAACTGTTCTGTCTTAATAGCTTCAGAGGTAGACAGAACTATGTTTGAAGCTGTACAGTGCACTTTTAGGGGGAAGGATTAGAATTGTTCATCAGTGTAAGTGTGTATGGGTTGTCAGAATTTAAAAAGGAGTGCTGGAAAAGGCTTCTTAACTTGTGTTACAGCTGTGTTCTGCCTGGCACTGGGGGAGGTTGATAGGTGAGAATGCTGATGCCAAAGCAGTTTCTTTGTGCTAGACCCTTCCCTGTCCATGTGAGAAGAAATTTGTTTAGTTTAATATTAGTGTTTATCATCTTTTGGTCCAGGTATGTGCAGAGCAGTTAATGGAAATGTTTTGGTTAGAGTTTTTGTACTCATTACTTCTTGTAGGTAGATCAGATCCAGTGTTCAAGTTGGCATCCTAGACATCCTTTCCACTTGATCAACTTTTCAGAAAACTCTTCTGTTCTTTGCACTTTATACTCTGGTATATTTATTACTTCAGTGATCTCTGTCAGTGAGTATTTTTAAAGGTGATTTGATAGGCCATCCTACAAAAACAGACTGTACTCAAGGTTTAACAGAGTTAACGGTCAATTGATTAATATCCTTTTCCCTCAGTCAAACTATTTTGAGTTCTTTTAAAGGATTATTTCTCAGTTGTTTGGTATGGCATTTTCCACTTGAGACTGAGACTATGCAACTTCCAGGTTGCTGCCTGCTAGTGGTTTTTTCAGTCTAATAAAAGGAAAGACTTCTTAAGTAGGGCAAGAGAAAATTGGTGAAAATGTATCTGGGGAACAAACCTTTCAAGCTTTCACTATGTGCACAAGGCAGTTTTTTGTTCTTCTCTCCATTCTTCCTTTTTTCCCCCTCCTTTCCATCCAGTCTGCAGATCACTTTTCTGAGTTATTTTCAGTTCAGTACACTTCAGTCCTCATTCAAAGCAAGCTATCCTTCAGAAATTGCTAGACCTTTAAGAAAAAGTCCATCTCAATAATTCTTGCATTTAAGTGTAATGTCAAAGGCTATTTCATAAATCTGATGCAAATCATTCTGAAAGTTTCTAGCTATAAGTAATATATTTTCCTGGATTTTCTTCTCAGCAACCCGATAGCAGAAGGGTCAACTCTTCTGTTGGATTTTCTGTTTTGCAGCATACAAGCAATGACCCTTATTGCTTTGTGGAATTTTATGAACACAGAGATGCAGCTGCTGCATTAGCTGCTATGAATGGGAGAAAAATTTTGGGAAAGGTAAGTTGCTCACATGGTAATCTTAGATTTAAAGAATATGGATTTGTGTGGAAGTTGATTAATAAAACTGTTGAAGATGTTTTATCAAGATTAAATATTGATAGAATAATCTTATAAAAATACTGATGTAAAAAAGTAAGTCTTGTTTAGGAAACTTATTATTTGTGGTGTTCTAATTATGATGGTGTTTTTAAACCACCCTTGAATGAACTTATAAAATGTAAGAATTTTGTGAATTTATACTAAATCTTATACTTGTTTTCAGGAGGTCAAAGTAAACTGGGCAACAACACCAAGTAGCCAGAAAAAAGATACATCCAGTAAGTAATGTAATGCCACAGTATCACTTCTACACAATACTTCACAAAATGGTAATAATTTATCATAAATGCATTTAAATGTAACTTCTCTCCTTCCCATCTAGTGTTTAATAGAATTTTGCAAACTAATTCTTCTGTTTCTGCTTTACAACTGGGGAAACCGGAGTGGACAGATTAAATTGCTGCTGCTCTTCATATGGAATCCTGAGCGTTCCTGATTCCCAGTGCTGTGTGCAGAGCATCACTTTCTCAGGAGTTGAAACTTTAGATAGCAGTTAAATATTTGATTAGTAAATTATTTATTTTCAGATCACTTCCATGTGTTCGTTGGGGATTTAAGTCCAGAAATAACAACAGAAGACATCAAGTCAGCATTTGCTCCTTTTGGTAAAATATCGTAAGTATCATCATAAACATTTCTATTATCATTAAGAAAGTATGATAGTGAAAATGTGTTTCTAAGTTGAAATATTATTTCTTATCTATTGAGATAATTTTTCTGCTGTTAATTTTCTTGCGGTGGGTGGGTGGGTAATAAAGAGGGGTGGTATCTCAGCATGTTTCATGGTATAAATACAGTAATGTCACTGTGCTCTGGTTTACTGAAAGCAATGTGCTTTTAACTTAATTTATATGCTAATGTCCTTCAACTTTTTATTAAAATTTTATTACTGCTCTAAGTGTGACTTTTTGGTATTGAGAATGTGTACAGAGTAGTGACTTGACAACTGGTATATATTGTATCCTGGGTGTGTTTTATGTGCATTTTTGCTGCATTTCATAGGCCGTATGGAAAATTGGGAAATTGGAATATAATTCTATAAAGCAGCTAGTTAATAACTTGGGAATGTTTTGAAAAAAGCTAATACTTAGGAGAATGAAATCTGGTTTTTTGGATGATAATGGGATGAATTACAATTATAATATCTTAAATGAAAGAATGGTTGCTTTACAATATGTGCACATTTCTGCCAGTTAAGAGAATGGTTCTTTAAACTTCTCATGGACAATTCAGGTGATACTAAATCACCTGGTGTTCTAATTGAACATATTTAACATTACAAAATCCTTGAGAGTGCTAAAGTATATATGTCCTTAAGAGTACTGCTACAAAAAAAGTCTGTTAATCTTCTGTCAGTTTATCTTTATAAAAACCAAAGTTGCACATGAATGTTTTTGTACTACTTTACAGGAATATATTTCTAAGAACAAAATTCTTATTTTTCACTTGTTCTGTACGCATATTTTTAAATGAATCATAAATCTTATTTCTTACCTCTGCTGTTTTGTTTACTTTGCTTTTTGTCTCTTAATGTGGTAAGTAGTACTGTTTTAAAAAATCAATTTAAAAAAGAATAATTCAGGTTTCTGTTTCTCAATCTATATTTATACCTGAGACCTGCAGTTTTTCTAAAGTCCAAGTCACAATTAAAAGTAATAGCATTCTGGTTATTTTGCAGAATTGCTCATAAGAATGGACAGGATCTTGAAGGCTAACTGCAAGGAACTGTGCACACTGGAACTCAGTTGTAGATTTTTTCTCATTTCTATTTATTCTTATTATACATTATTTATATATACATATTTTAGTATTTACATTTTAACATTCTATATTCAGTGCAGTTCTATATTTCCAATCATTTTAACTTACTCACTAAAATTTCTGTGTAAATTTGTTGTTTTCGTACTGGTGTGCTTAGCATTGTTGTTAGTTTTATTCTCCTTTCTTAAATTTCTGAAAATGTCAATTTTTCAAAATTTACAGCTACCCAAACTCCAAAATGATGGTAGAGAATTGACCAAGAAAAATAAAGAAATCTGTTAACAGGCCATGTATGCCTTTTAATTCCTATTTTTTCCTCTTTTTCGATTTTTTTAATATTTCATATATTTTGTATCACTAGGCAGAAGACATTTAACTATTTAGAAAATGCATGGTAAATTAGATAGAATTGTTACAGTAATTTATAGAACAGTAAATTTTAGAGGACCCTAGCCAATAGAATATTAGAAAAGGAAACTTTGTTTCTCTTATACTTCAAAATTGAACATTCTAGTTATAGCCAGTATAGGTTATGTGCATAGGTTGCATGTTTATTACATGTTATTTTTTTTGTCCTACTGCTTTTTTCTAACAGGTAAAGAAGCAATAGGGAGAGTTCAGGAATGACTGTAGTTTTAGGGCTAACTGAATTTATAAGAAAAAATTATGCTCACAATACAGTGTGTGTGGTTCCTTTTAGTTTTTATTTTGCAGGTTATCAATACTACCCTCATATAGCTGTGCTTCTTTTCACAGGGATGCACGGGTAGTTAAAGATATGGCAACTGGAAAGTCAAAAGGCTATGGTTTTGTATCTTTTTATAACAAACTGGTGAGTAATCACAATGCAGGTTTAAAATAGCTCCTATTTTCCATTTTTAGTTTTGCCTGTTTATGTATTCGCTGTTTATTAGACTTCACCCAGGGAAATAAATTTATATGTACATGAGCTGTACATTTAGGACAATGTGGGGAAACTGTAAATCCTATTCCTTAAATATTTTGCATGGGAAAAGCTCTTCAGGATTGTGGTCAGAAGTCCTGCATGTCAGATCTCTTTTGATCTTCTGTAACAGTTACCTGGAGCTGTCATAATCAGAGAGAAAGTTTTAATTTCTTCATATTTACCAATGCCATAAGATACTGCAATTGAATGCCTTGATTTAGTGTATATTTCCAGTTATACTTTATTTATTCTGTCTTTCAGCTGAAATAGGCAAAGAATAGCTGTCTTATTTCCTTGTACCCCTCTTCCCAGTCATGGAATGAAAGTTACTGGATTCTTTTCAGACTGAGCCATTAAAACTCCCATTTTAAATTTGTATTCATTCAACAAAATTAATGGATGAATTCTAAACATGGTACTAAAAAGTACTCTAAATTTTATGTCCTGATTGCTGTTCATTCACAAAGCAGCTGCACCTGTAGGGTTATGGCATGACTGTTCTGAACTGGCACTTAAAGGCCTTATTTTCAGATGATACCATTCTGCTAGATTTGGGGAAGTGGGATGTGCTCCCAGAGTTCAGGTTCTCCAGCCTGAGGTCTTAATGTACTCCACAGTTAAGAGAAAATTAAACTCCTGCATTGGACTGGATCAGTTCTGGCTTGGGCTCTATTTCATTTTTGTCATAGCTGTGATCCTCAAGCAGAATAGCAGCGAGATTCATGAGAGGGAGTTCCCTTTCCTAGTCAGTTCGTGATGTATTCACTATGTTTTGGGAGCCAAGGGTGCTTGAATAAATTTGGGTGTTTTATTGTCTGGTGGTTTGGTTTTGTCTTTTAGGTTGGGTTTTCCTTTTCTTACTGGTCATCTGTTGTAATTCCATTTTTGTATTTATGTTTTCAAAATGAGCACTCAGTGTAATTAAAACTAGGAAGATCAAAGTCCTGAGTTTGAGGGGAGAGTTCCAGCTGGAAGCAGCTCACCTTTAACTTGTCCACATTTTCTTTATCCCCTGTGCTTGTCAGTTTTTTTTCTTAAGCTTTTGCCCTTGGAAAAGCCTTTCAGACATGTACTAACTATCTGCTCTGCCTGTCTTCTTCCAAAGCAATTTGGAGAAAAATTATTCTTGCAGCTTTTAGCAAACTTACCCTTGCTTACCAGATGTTTCTGCTTACAATGTGAGCTCAAAAATTGTCTTCAATATCATGTTCAAGATAAAAAGTCACTTTGCGTGGGCCATGGACTCTTGTGTGTGTTCATATAATGAGTTTAATATGTAAAGAACTTAAAAAGCATCTCATGTTGCATGTTTCCAGGGAGCAGAAGAAACATTTAATGATAGTTGTTTTAGTTGAGTAATTGCTTCTGGCATCTGTATGACCTTTGCACTCTTTTGGGCAGCTTTTGAACATTCTATTACGGATGCTTGTGTAATATATGTATATGTGGTATAGATGGGTGTGTGTGTGTCTGTATATGGCATATATACAGGTAGTACATGTGTGATTGCAGTTGGCTTGTGACCTGTGAAGAAAATGGGTGGGAGGAAGTTTTTACTAAATTACTTCTTGAGGGCCTTCTCTGTAACCAATTGCCTTTGTGTTAATTAATGTTGATGGTTCAGAATTTCATACTCTTCTTAGTACTGTTACTGGTTTTGTCAATACAATTAACTGATAAGTTAATTAACACAAGTCTTTGGAGTAGATTTGTACATGCTTCTTGTTTGGAAGTGTTACAATCTCTATTTTAATCTCTTCAGGATGCAGAAAATGCTATTGTACACATGGGAGGCCAGTGGTTGGGAGGCCGCCAGATCAGAACTAATTGGGCAACAAGGAAACCACCAGCCCCCAAAAGTACACAAGAAAGTAAGAGCTTCATGTCATGCTGTGTTGTGTTTACTGTCTTGTCACTGTTCAGTGGGGGAAGACAACACAAGCCAAAATCGTGTCACTTAAATTACGTATCTAGCTTGCCTTCCAGATATTAAAGAATAGATTCTTTGGGATATTGTATCAGCGTAGTGGTGGCACTACTGGTCTGTCATAAAACATTGTGTTTGTTAAATGTGCAGTTCATGCTTGTTTATGAGGTAAGTGTCTGAGTTACTGTCAGCCCACTGCTGAAAACCAGCCTTCTCTCTTTATAGATAATACAAAACAGTTGAGATTTGAAGATGTAGTAAATCAGTCAAGTCCAAAAAATTGTACTGTGTACTGTGGAGGAATTGCCTCGGGGCTAACAGGTATGAAGTGTTCTATTGATTTTTTTATTACTGAAACTTTTTGGACACCAGGCTGATTACTAATTCAAAAACATTTTACTTTGTAGATCAACTTATGAGACAGACTTTTTCACCGTTTGGGCAGATTATGGAAATAAGGGTGTTTCCAGAAAAAGGTTACTCATTTGTCAGGTATGGACAGAGAAAGCAAAAGCTGTGGTCTGTTCATGTAGTAATGCTTCATCGTTCTGTGATTTCACTTGATTGAACTTGTCCTGATACATTAAAAGCTGTCACCATATATTCATAGAATAATTTGGAACTTGTAAAAATTGCCACCAACATTTTTACCTGAGAAGATGAATGTTTGTGAGAGCAGATGTTTTTCTCTGGATTTCCTGTATGTATGGAGTCACTGTTTTTTAGTAGTCAGGTGGAAGTACTGTACAGTATAACAGTTTGTTTTTACATTCTTTAGGTTTTCAACCCATGAAAGTGCAGCACATGCTATTGTTTCAGTTAATGGAACCACAATTGAAGGACATGTTGTTAAATGTTATTGGGGTAAAGAATCCCCCGATATGACTAAAAACTTCCAACAGGTAACTGTACTTAACCTTTTTGTTGTATCACAAAAGCAATTGTGTTTATATCTGTAATGACTTCCCAGTTGTAATGGCTAAATTTTGTGGTGGAGTTCTTATGAAATTCCATGTTCTGTCTCAGTTATGTTCCAGTTCATCAAATTGGGCTAGTGATTTTGATGGAATATCTGTTACTGTCTTCTGGATATGATCCAAGATAGGGAGAAACTTTGAGGTAATTTTAATTCTTGCTGTTTTGCTAACTGCAGATTAGGTGGCTGTCCAACCAAGTAGTCTTTGGGGTTTCAAGTGCACACAAATATATTTGTCAGTACAGGGATCTAATTAAGTCAGAGTGACATCTTATTTTTCACATCTCATTATTGCTTGTTTTAGCTCTCTGATTGATATAGCCAAAACTTTGCCTTCAGCAGCACAAATGCAACATAAACCATCTCTAGAACCTGAAGTACAATGGATTATTCTTTCTGCAGGTGGATTACAGTCAGTGGGGGCAATGGAGCCAAGTATATGGAAATCCACAACAGTATGGGCAATATATGGCTAATGGGTGGCAAGTACCATCGTATGGAATGTATGGCCAAGCATGGAATCAACAGGGTTTTGGAGTAGAGTGAGTAATTACATTTAATTTTTTCATAAAATTCCAAGAATGCTGTCTGTATCTTAAGTTTCGGTCTCATTTGGGTTGAGGATTGCACAAGGGAGTCCTGTGTGCTTAAAGCTTATGTTTAGTGCTTGCCGTGGGTGAGTCGCTCTGACTTATACCTGGTGGCACATTTCATGTATGTGGTGGAAGCACAAACACAACCCAGTGTGGTAAAGTTTTGGGTGGTGGTCTTGTCTGGTATCTAAATATATTCTGGATTCTGATTTGAGGTGGTGACTCTGAGCCAGGGTCTTGGAGGGAGAGAAGGAGCAGATGCTTTAACTTGTGCAGTTTCAGAATTTGGGTGGACTTTTAATAATGGATTTCTTGAAGAACTTAAGTCTTCACAAGAGCTCTTTGTTTTAACATAATTTTGAAATAACTTGTTTGCCTAGTTCTTCATTTTCTGGTGCCAATTAAACATATTGGGCCCTGATAAACCTATCACTGGTTTTCATGCCCGTGAGGTATTGGGTATTTTTTGCCTTTCTGCATCACTGATGTTGAGTTCCAGCCACCTGTGTGTGTACATGCCTTTGGAGGTGGGTGCCATATGCAACTGCTACCCAAGGTTTGTGGGGTTTTTTTTCCCTTTATTCTTAAAAAGCTCATGATATTTTCAGGAATCACAAGTTGTAGTGCTTAACCTGAATTACTCATTAAAAAGAAGAAGAAATTGTTCTGTTTTGATACAAGTAGTTGTGTAGGAAGTATGTTTTTCAGTTGTTTTTTGTTTGTTTGTTTTTTAAAAGTTGATTTTCCCCACTTTTTTTAACCATCCTGTTTCTTTTTAAGCCAATCTCCATCTGCTGCCTGGATGGGTGGATTTGGTGCTCAACCTGCCCAGGGACAAGGTGCTCCTGTAATACCTAACCAAGCTGGATATGGTATGGCAAGCTACCAAACGCAGTGAGCTGGGACTCTGTTTAAAAGTGTGTATTTCATGATAGGCTGCAGTTTCCAGTGACATTCTGAAGACTGGAATGTAGACAATGAAAAAAAGAAAATATTTATTTTAAAAATGGAAATGTTTGGAACCTTTAGCACAGCTTTGCTTTGGTGAAGGACACAAATGTCTTCTAGTTCTGCCTTTTTAAGTTTTTGTTCATGATGGATATGAACATGTTTTTCTTTGTGTACAAAAATTAAAAATAAAGTCAATAAAGACAATTCTGACTACAAATTTTGATATAGTAGGAGAAATGGCTAATGAATTTGATCTTTAGGTTACCATTCCATTCTTTTTTTTGTTTTGTCTTCAGTGTTTTATATCATTGTGCTTTTAAGAGAAATGACGTTGAAAAACAGCGAGTTGCTTTTAGTTGAACACACATCCTGAAATAAACTGTGGACCAATCACTACAACCTGCGAGACAGTATTGAGTTTTCAAGAAACCTATGGACATAGCTCAAAGTATATGTAGGTCTTGATATAATTTTTTTAAAAAATATTTAATTTTTCTACATGCTTACAGAAAACAGTTGATACAATGAATAGTTCAGTCTGAAATGAAAAACAGTACTGTCTGAGAAATTTCACATAACTTTTACTGTCCACATTCAGGCACACTTTGAAACTTTTCAGAGCTGGTTTGCTTGTTAAAACTGTAGTAGTTTACATTTAATTTTGAGAAGTAAAAACATTTTTACAAGTATGTTGTTTGTATTCAAATCAGACAGTCATACTTGGGCTTTTACATAAAGTTTGAAGGCTACACATTGTAAATATTTCATAATTACAGTGTTTCAAAAGCATGCTCAAACATAGAAGTAGCAATGTAATTATTCAAAGTAATACTTAATATACTCTACTGCTTTAAATGCAGTAGATTGACAAGAATGTGCAAGACTGACATTTCCAAAGTTGGCTATTATGTAAAGTTACATAAAGAACTATAACAAAGAGCCTTAATTTTAATTTCATAAATCTTTAATGCATCACCTTTTTGTCATTAGAAATACAAATTTTTTGCTTTACATTATTTGGTATGTAAATACCTTGGTTAACAACCTTGTAAACCTATTTCAAGGTTATTATAAGTTGTATAGTATCTTGAGTGTTTTGAAAAATCTTGATGTTTTTTAAGTCTAGAAATATTTTGCCCAAGAATTTTTTAACAAGATTGTTAAAAACATCTTATTTTAGAGAATATTCAATGTGCCATTTGGTAAATGGAGATGCAGTTGAAACAGTACACTGAGTTGTGACTTATTTTTAATTAAAGTTTTTGTCTTTATGGGTGGTTTGCATGTGATGAACCTGTACAGAGGCTGGGTTGTTTGTGTACTGAGTGTGTAAATGGATAAATCATGAAGATGTTTAAATGGTATACTTGGGTTATTTCTGAATTATTTTATGGATACATTGATATAAACTGCCTCAATAAATTTGAAGTTGAAAATGAATGTAAGTTAGATACAAGTAATGTGTCCTCCCTGTGACAGCTAGAGGGTGCAAATGCCTCAGCTGTAATCTGGAATGCTGAGGCAGGCACGGTTGGAAGGGAAAGAGTAGGATTTGCAGTGGTAGTTCAGTGAAGCAAGCTTGCATTTTAAAAGAAACAGAAAGTTTGATTTTTAGAGATGATAGTTCTAAGTGAGTGTCTGAGAAGCTGTATATTTTTTCTTTTCTGTTTCTGACCATGCAGATGTTGCGAGGTAGAATAGTCTGTTTTGAAATGGAGATTTGCAGTTGTGTTAAACCCAGCCAGGTTGTGCAAATAACACTTATTGCTGTAGCAAATCACATGAGGGTTTTCTTTACGTGCGAAGTAGTACCTTGACTTTTAGATCAGGGTGGAAGTGAGATATAATGGAAGAGCAGTTTAGTCAGTTGGCTCAGCTGCACCAGAGGTACTTGGGACTCTGGGCATCTAATGCATGCAATAATGACTGAAGTTAGTGTGGAACCACGAGTGCTCGTGATGGCAGAATTGGCCCTTTATCTCCGTTTCTCCTTTATGGTATATGTAGTGTCTTTCCACTCAAGATAGGACTCTTGTCTACAGGACTCTTGTTTTTCTATAAATTTTGTATATATGTGTATATCTACGCGAGGATCGGCCTATACATTGTAGTTTGGAAAAACCTCACAAGTAAGTCTGTGTTTTTGTTACACTCAGCTGGTTTAAAAAGTCACGAGTCAGTAGAGATATGAATTGTGAGTTCCTTTAGGATTTCTTAGACTTCACTTGAAATCTGGGGTTTCTACATCCTTCTAGGTGTTTGCCATACGGCTGTTCTGGGTGCATGCTGGTGTGGAGGCAGTTTGTTCTTTAGGCGCTACTGAAGATTTAGATGATGCAAGTACATTGCCACATAAATGCCCATATAAATGGGTGTGAGATTAAGGCAGTGATCTTTCAGGTCTCAATGTGTAGATCACTTTAAATCTGATTATTTAATATGCCTGCTGTAGAGCTGGGCCGTACCTGACCTGTATTTCAGGATGAAAGATAGGATATACCTTCTGATTTAAGTCTTTTGTCATTGATTTTTATACAGCTTTTCTGTAATGGTGATATTTCTTCGCAGACTGCTCAAGGTATGGGAGTCTCCAATGTCCTTTAATGTTTCTCTAGCACTGCGAGGAAGAGTTGTAAATTAAATTGCTTTTTACTCAGTAGCATTCATAAATGCATCACTGACAATTTTTTGGCACCAAAGAGCCTCTTGCACCATACTGCTTTTATGAGTGACACTTACACTGTTGTAATTTCTCTAACTACAGAAATCGACCACTACCTAACCCTTACCACTAGGATTTGGATTTCAAAAATACTGATTTATTATGGCTTAAGTTGATGCGTGCAACCTAAACCAAGGTTGTAATCTGCACTTGCAGAAAATGTTCAATAAAAATGAAACATGATAAAGGGCTTATCCTGTATTTGTCATCTGTCAAAGCATTGTCCCTCTTTGCTGTAAAACTGACAACAGGCAGACAAGGCTGAACTTGTAAACTATGCACTTGCAGTCATGTAAAAGATGTTTTATTTAAAAATTTTTCATATAAAATCATTTTGTATTTTGCAGAGTTGCAGTAGTAAGGCTGTAAATCTAAGGTTACGTGTAGCTTCTCATCAGTCCTGCCTCCTTGTGTATATTTGCTAACAGTTTTTAGTTATACTCTTCCTGCAGAACCTTCTTCTTACTAAGATAACTTCATGAGAAGCTATTCACTGTACCAGAACCATTGCCTTCATTTCACTCAAAAAAGTCTCACAGTGAATAAGGCTTAGTTTTGCAGAAAAATAGTGATTTGTTTTTCTTGTGTTTGTACACAAGGAAGCAGACTTAACTGTATGGACATGATTAGTGTCTGATACTTCTTAATTATCTGACTGTTTTTGAACAAGGGCACAAGTGTTTGTTTTAATCACGTGAAACTGTTTCCTGGTCAGCAATAAAAGATTTTGTTGCACTGTTCTTATATTGCAAGATACAGGCAATCTTTTGTTCAGTATACTTCCAAAAAATGGATGGGGTTTGTGAAGAACTGCCTTGTTCCAGCTTGAATCTTCATATGTAGATATAATCTGGGATCTGGATTGCGGCTGTAACAGCAAAAGGAAATTCTTCTCTTGAAAGTGAGTGAGAATTCATTTGTTCTGATCACATGTGGTGTCTGTCCCACATTGATAAATTTAAGGGTTTCACTATGTAATGAAGTTTCTGTTCATAGAAAGACAACTGCAAGGCAGTTGCTTTTGGGAAGGTCTTTGTCGTGTTTCATTTCAGCTGACTTATGAATCCAGTTGACTGTTTAAAAAAAAGACCTTAAAAGTTGTGCTTTTCAGTACCACATGGATAAAATCCCATCCCCCTGTACTATAATTTCAAATCAAAGGAAATGCTGAAGTGTTTACTGAATGTTTTACTTGAAAAAAACAAACAGGACTTCATGTTGACAAGTGAACACTGATTGTGTTGTCCTTCTGAGGCTGTGTGCTGATGTAGATCATGGATGTGTGAATGACATGCTCTGCTCACTGACATTTAAAGGGTAATGACTCAGAACGTTAATTTGACATCAGTAATGATTATTTGAATACAAGTTATTCTTGCTTAAATACACAGCTCCTTATGCTTTGATTAAAGCTGATCTGAATCTTACTGGTTATTAAAGTATTCTTGATATGCTGTGGAAAGAAACATGGTTTTGCTTTCTATCTTGGTGTTGAAGCTGTCAATAAGGCGTCAGAATTGCACAGACAGTATTTTTTGTTTAGAAGAAAAACACTTAATGGAGTTGTGTCAGGGAATGCAGTGTAAACTGACTTTTGTGTACTGATGGCTGTTAGTTGTTTGAATGTTTCTCTTCAAAAACAAGGGCTCAGTCACCATTCCTTGCATGAACCTGGCTCTCACAGATCCCAGATTCTCAGCAGCTGTCTTTCCCAGCTGCTGGCATGGAAGGGAGGAAGAGGAGGAAGGGGAAAGATGGTGACAGTAGGTGGTACAGCGTGGTGTGCCTGGTGCAGCAGCAGTACCCCAATGGTTGTGACCATTCAGACACCAGCATGCTTTATCAAATTATGTGGCTTTAAAATTACAAAAGTAGAAACCAGATAACCTCTTTGGTTCCTCAGAAAATAGGTGCATATTAAACAGCCAACCTAGAACACCAACGGTGACTAAAATCAAGGAGCAAATTGCGTTCAGCATCTGAATTGGAGATTTTTGCTTAATGTAGACTTCTGGGCTTGGCATTCTCTTGTGTGTCTGTATTGACCTTTTTGTTTGTATAATGGAAGTAGTTTCAGATGTGCACAGCTGCTTGTTGAACATCTTCCCATTCTTGACAACTTCTGGAGCAGGGGTGGATAACTGAAGAAGAATTGTAGGTCTACCACCTGAAACACTAGATAAAACTCACATTTCTTGGATGGAAATTGGCTTACTAGAGCCAACTCTGTAGAAGTATAAATATCACAGGGGCTGATGAAAAGCTGCTGTCCTCCAGTTGAGTAGCTAGTTCTTTGACCTTAATAAATGGGGAATTATTACTGGGCTGCTGTTCCATGAAAAGCTCTCTTCCATGGGGTTTTTTGTTCCTTTCAATGGGGAAGATCTTTCTCACTCCACAAATGATTTGTTTCCTTTAATGCTGGGTTGTCAGGCACGATCAGAAAGACCAATTGATACAATTTATTGCTTATTCCAAATCTTCCAACTCAGGTACTCACTGGCGGGAAAAATCACCCTCTTAGTTATTAAAAGGACTAATTAATTTTAATTTTGCAATATACCTTTGTAGAACCGTTTTTACTTGGGTTTTACTTGCATATGAAAGCACAAGGAGTCTACACAAATACACCTTGGAATCAACTGCTTCGAGCCACTGTTCCACCCTGCAGCTGCTGTACCGTTCCTTGACAAGTCAAAGGCTGGAAATATTTTGCCTTGCACCTTCCTTTGGTACCTTTGGTAAATTGCAAAGCTTGTGTTTTGTACAGAATAAATCTGTTCTCTGTATTTACAAATATTTAGAGAAAGCCAAGGTGCAATATTTTCTGAACTCTTACCATCTTGGTGTGAATTGGGGCTTCTTTTATTTACGGGTATGTGCTTTGGTTTTGCAGGAGAAATTTGTGTTTGTGACATCTAGAAACGTGGCTGATTTCAGACTAAGAAAAAAAATGTGTGTTTCTGGGATACTATTCCTAGGTGAATCTTACCTCCAAGTTGGATTTGTGTATTCTATGGAACAAGGATATGAAGGTCCAAAAACATCTCTCAAATCACTTATAATGGACATATTCATAAGGGAACAATTCTATATAAACCTGCAGTACGCAGATAATAAGACCTTGTTCCAGAAGTGTGATAGTTGTTCACATGTTCGATGCTGATACATTTTGAAATATGTGTGTATCTACGAGAGGATACCTCAATACCTGAGGTCAGAATACCAACAGATATTGCTGAATACATGCTGCATTTTGAAGACTTAAGGCTGGTACACAAGGTGATGCTGTGTTCACACTGACTTCGGAAAGAGTTCCTTCCAGCACCTTTTTGTTCTGTGGGTTTTTATGGAAGAACACTGAAGCTGTCCTACAAGATGTATGCCTAGAAATATGCCAAGGTATGTGATGTTATACTTTGAATTCGTGTTACAAGGTCACAGTGTCTAGTGGCAAATATGTTGAAAAGCTGCAGGACTTAGAGACTGATGTTTCCTTGAAACGCTTCTACAGCAAATTCATACTGAAAGGTGTTTCTGGAGTCTCTCCTTTCTGGGACTTCTGAGTAAAAGACGAGATGCAAGATACTTGTTAGAGGGATCCAGGTATGTCTGAGTTTACTGAGGCTGTAGAAACAGGCATTCATTCCTTCATAAATATTTTCATTGTAGAAAATGCATATGGATACTTGAATTTTGAGCCCTGATTCAGTTGTTGTTAGGGCCTTGTATAGCTCAATTTCCATGCTCCATTTTGCTGTGTTTCTCACTTTAGGTTTCTAGTCAACAGAGTTGTACTTTTTATGCACCAGGAGACAATTCTGTTGTATTTGTACCTGGTTCTTAGCAGAAACACACTGACCTCAGGTATAATTTTTAATATTTTCTTGTATTGCAAAAATCTTTGATTTTTGTTGTCTGTACCTGTTTTAGTGTTTACAGATGGGTGTTGAAAACATGTGTTAAGTACCTTTTTTTTTTTTTGATCTTCAGGTTCATACCAGACAACATAATTCAGAAAACCTGTGTTTTCTTTACTGCACCCCCCAGTCAATCCTACCTGTACATGTAGTCCAGAAGAGCTTAGAATGATAATTTTTTAAGCTTTTGATGATGATTTCTTACCTCATTTCTAGTTGAATATATGAATATTTTACCAAGTCAAGATTTTTATTGCTGTGAAATTGTTTATTGAAAACCGTATTTCTTCATCTCGAGACTTAATTCATGGTGCTGCTTTATTTTCTGAAAACTGGGTTCAAGTTTGTATAGATAAAAAAAAATGACGTTTGCCTTTGAAATTTAAAGGCAATATGAAAGGAAAATACAATTCTTTCTTCTTTGTAGAACGAAGTTGAAAAAAAGTAAGACTGGTTTAGCAGTAATGTTGTTACCAAATTTGAATATGCGTTTAATACTAATCCAATGAAACATTTTCTTCCCTGTCAGATGCAATGAGCATAGAACTGTAAAAAAAGTCACAATCACACTTGAATTTCAAGTTTCGAAACATTTGGTCTTGTTTTTTTCTGAGTGCAATTTATGAAGAGGTGTAAGTACAAGTAGTGTAAGGTGGGAGCACTGATGGAGTTACTCGGTCTATAATTCTGTAATTCCATTTCTGCATGTTTGAATTCGCTGCCAGAGTTTTGCAGTCTGTATTTTGGCACGCATAAAGCTGCTTGAGTTGGAGGTACTGAGGAATGTTCCACAAGATCAGGGATAAAAGTTGACCCTGTGAACCTCCTTATACTAGAAAGTATTACAAAGGAGTGAGTCAGAGCTTTCTGTGAGTTCAAAGTGAGGAGTGCTGGGTGAATTCCCCTGATTTATTTAGGCAAGCCTGAAACAGAATACAGTTTTCTACAAGAATTCTCTTCAGGCTGTTTTATGCTGTGCACCTTGCAGGAAGGTTATGTTTAGATTTGCTCTGTGTATATCTTATTAAAAGATTAAAACCTGGTTTTATTACCTGCTCTTTTACTCTGGTATCTGTGAATCTTCAGGCAGTAACTTCATTTAGCTGAGGCTTATGAACCTTGGTTTGAAACTAAAAATGGCTTGTTGGTTTAAGGTTAATAAAACTCAAAAGTGGTTCTTGGCTTTGAACTGTGAAAAACCGCCCCAGATGTTAACAACATCCAGTCCCCTTGCTTTCTGTGAAATGAGTAAGGTTAACCACACTGGTGTATTCTAGCAGCCGGTCACTCTTTGCTTTGTGGTTAAACTGAAAACGTATGTGCTAAAGCATTTAGGTAAAAAACCCATAAATCTGAGTTCCTGCAGGTTCGTGATGCTCTGCATTTCAGCATTGGCTGATTTGGAAGGAAAAGTTTTGAAGCTGTGTTTGCCAGCCCATCGTGAATATCAGGGCATTAAGATGAACATTAATGAAGTTTGAAACCTGGTTTTGTTGAACCTGTGATACTCTGAACAGTCTGTTGTTTTTATGCATAAATTCTTATGGATGCAAATGCCTCATTTGCTGGCCAGAATTCCGGTTGCAGTGCAGTACCTAGTCTTATTTTCTGCTGTTAATAAACTTTTTAAGTCTAAAATCAGATTTTAAAGGGCTGGGGTTTTTTTTGCAGAGAAACGAATTTCCTGCTTTGACGGCCTCATTGTTAACATTTCTAATTTTAAGTTCTTATAATCACGTAAATAAGTTCCACCTCCGCTGAAATCAGTTGCATTATGTTGGTGTAAATGAAGTCAGGTTTAAATCATGAGTTGGGTTTCTCACAGTCTGTTGATTAATTTTGAGTCTTTCAACTGCAATTTGGCGTTGAAACGAGCTGTGCATTTTACGAATTTTCTGTGGTGTTATTCATAGCTCAGCATGTTCCAGAATAGATTTTTGCAATGGCAACAGCTAAGCACAACTCCTTCCATTTCTTTTCAAATCCAGCTATTTAAATTTAAGTAAAATTACTCTTTAGAATACAAGTCAAATTTTAAAATAGAATCTTTGTCTGAAATCACATTATCAAGCGTGTGTCTGCCTTTTTGGGTGTCTTGCACATTCTCTTTCCCCCTACACACATACACACACACCTGTTCCTGCCAATGTCAGTGGGAAATTTGCTGAACTTTATCCAAATTGTCAAAGCTGTCCTCGTTTGGGATGATGAGCAGCCCAAGGCTTGTTACCACACTGTGCTAAAAAGTCATGGATGTGCAGAATGGAGCAGGAAATGGGAGGCTCACGAAGGCTTTCATGGTCAGTTTTAAGGGAACTTGACTTTTGAACACAGATTTCAGTTTTAGTGGTACCCAATTCTTTAGGTGTGAGTGCAATGATGTGGTGAGTACTCATAGCACGCCATCTTCTCTCTGCAGCCAGAGGTTATGAAACACGTTTGTGGATTCATTTTTAAGGGAGATTTTGCCTTGTGAAATAAAGGAAAAACTGGTTAAAAAGTGATACAAGGTCTAAAAATCAATGTAAAAATGTATAGATGTGGTCTGTTGACACTGGCAGTTTGAATAAGTCATAATTTGCTATATATTTGCTGTATATGGGTATTGCAGCTTATTTGTGGAAAAAGACAAAAAGTCTCCAGCAAATGAACCATGCCTGAAAATCTCCACTGAATTCACCTGGAAGGAAAATTCCCTCAAGTCATTACGTCTGAGGGAGCACTGGGTCTTGAACATGAGAGCAGAACACAGCGTGAGAACGTGACGCTGACAGAGCAGGCACTGGTGTGCCCACCTGGGCTTCTGTCTCTGCAGGAGGATTTTCAAGGAAAAGGGGTGGAAATGGAAATCTTGGAAAGATTGTAGCAAGCAGGGGGAAAGGAACTGAAAATGTCTTGGCTTCTAGAGGTCAATTGGTGGTAGAGCTGTAGGTCAGGCTTCCTGTTACATGGAGGGACAAGGAGCTGGGCTCTGGGGGGTTTGTTGGAGGCACCATGGGCACAATCTCTGGCCTCTAAACATTTTCATAGTTCTTATGTACTCCCCCATCCCTGAATCCTTGACATTCAGTCTTAAAACTAATCCAGTTACCCATTATCAGTACACTGTCTAGAAGATGATGTAGTTGTCCTAGGAGTATGAGTTCCTGAGACTTAAAATAGAAACCGGGCTTTGTGACCTGATTCTGAAAGAAAAACAAAATCTGGTGATGTCTGTACTGCTTCAGTGTACTGGACTACCTGGCACTAGTGGATATGACTAAAATAAGCTTTGGGAGTGCATGTCCAAGCTGTCCTCTCCCTTTCTCACATGCCTCGCCATGTGCTTTACCTCTCCAGCTGTGCCACCTGGGCCCTGCTGCTCGCGGGGTGTTACACTGTGCTCTTCTGATGCTCACACGGCATTTCCAGTTGTGTCCCAAATGTTGGGCCTGTCTCACACATCTGCCTGGAAACGCCATGTGCAGCTGCTGAGCAGTTCCCTCAGCAGAGCAGCAAACTTCCATATTTTTTTAATCCACCCCAAAAGCCAAGAAATCTTTACCAGCTAACACAGCTTTTGGCCCCAGTGCTGAAGGCAGAGGTCCAGGGGTGTGCAGGCCAAATCCCTTCAGCTGGAAGGTATTGTGCTGTTGTTTATTTTGGAAGCACAGATGCAATTGATTCCTGTGTTCAGTCCTCTGGTGTCACCAATTCCCAGGAATGAGATCTTGGCCTTGTGCATGTAAGTGGAAAATATCCATAATTTTCAGCGAGATGGGGAGCCCATCCAAGTTCCCTCCGCGAACAGAGCTTCTTAGCAATGTGTTACTGTGCATTCAGGATGGGATTTGGCTGAGGTGGAAATAAAACAACTGTTGACTTGTCTGCTTGGACTGGTTTCTGTGACTTTTTGTGTATTGGTGATATTTCCAGTGGGATTTAAGCACTCCCATTGCCTCCCACTACTGTTTTGCTGAGGTAATTGTCTGTTTGATGGCTTGCAAATTTGTCAGAATTATCCAAACTTCTCACATGCTGGATTTCTGAACGGATATTTTGGTAAAAAGTTACTTCTGAAAGTACCTTTGTTAAAATTGGAATTATGCCCTTCTGTTCAGAAATAATTGTCCTTCCAAGTGTTGGAAGAGCAAAGGAGTCACCCCAGCACAAAAACCTTGGTGTCTGTTTTGGTAAGACAGGACACGATTCCACGAAGGTGACCATGTCGGGGGAGTGTTTTTGCTTCTTGCCCCTGCTCAGGCAAGCCAGGACGGTGGCTGGGGGCTAAGGCCGGCTGGGGATCGCTGCCATCCGTGACCAGGAGCGTGGTGACAGGAGCAGACTGAGGAGCGGGAGGCTGGAGACGGGGAGAGCTAGAGCAGGGATGGATGAGAGGGGCTGAGATAACAGCGCTGTGAGAGCGGGGGCGGCTGGAGGAGAGGGGGCCCGGCCGAGGAGGGTCAGGGTGCGAGGGGGGAAGCCCCGGCGGTGCCACGTCGCAGGGAGGTCCCGGCGCGGTGCCGCCGCTGCGGGCAGGTGCGGGGCTGGCGCC